>JBCNYG010000002.1:14399260-14411602 GCA_039654305.1 Porochilus rendahli | reverse complement strand
TTGTGTGTGTGTGTGTGTGTGTGTGTGTGTGTGTGTGTGTGTGTGTGTGTGTGTGCTGTTTTCTAATTCTTTAGAGGTTCCTTCCATTTTATTAAAAGTTGTCATCAAGCAGAAATTGGATTCATGGACATGGTGAAGGGAGTTTTTGATAAGACTGCAGAGTTACAATGTCCTATTGCATACTTTTCATCTGAGTCTTTATTTTTTTCATTAAAAAAAAAACAAAACCTTTGTTCAGACCCTATTGATTTAAATTTGACCAATGTGTTAAACTAAGTTTTAGCTGAATGAGTCATTACTGTTAATTATTGCTTAATTAGGTTTACTGAGTGCCTGGTACGCATAAAGGTGTACATTGTTGTTGAACAGAGATGGAAAAGATGGAAAACTTCAACAAAGCCTAAAACCTTAAAGGATTTAAAGAATCATAGAAATATTTTTCAATGTAGTCTGTTCTGTTTAAGAATTCTGCTTAGCACACCATGGTTTCAACTGACTTCGGTGTTGATGCATCATGTTCATTCTTGTTCCTTCTGGAAGGAGTCTGTGTGTAGGTATTTCTATACTGGAAAACAAGTAGTGGACATGCTGAAACATGAAGTAACTATCACTTTAATGAGAAAAAAATCCCTTCTCTGTCTCTGTCTCTCTCTCTCTCTGTCTCTGTCTCTCTCTCTCTCTGTGTTTGTTTTACTCTCTTTCAGAACTGATGCAGCAGAATGGCAGGCGATAGGAGTAAGTGCAAACCATTTGACTAGTGTGTCGATGGATTCTAAATGACTGGTTGAGGCAGGACTCTTGGACTACAGCAGAGATGGCGGCTCGTAATGTGAGCTTCGACACAGAGGCATACTTGATAGAGTCTGGACTGGAGTAAGTGACATTCTCTCCTAAACCCGCCACACTCCTAACACTCTTGTTGCTGAAACTTTGCACTGTTTCTCACCCTCTCTTGTTTTTTTGTACTGTGTTATGTGCTAGGGCACTGAAGCATGTTTTTTGGTGTGTGCTGTATATTTTGGTCTTTTACCTACTTCTTCCTTCTGAGCTGGACACAAAGTCGTGTTAAAAACCTTTTATCAACTTTGTTTTAGAGGCTCTGTGTTCTACAAGAGACAAGTGCCTTTGTTTGACTGTTTGTGTCCCAGCTGAAGTCCTGAACCATGTGGTTACTCGTGCATGTGTGAACCACTCCCTTTTGTTTTTTCTGATATTGAGAAGAATTACAGGGGTTTATCTGATACCACCCTACACTTTGTGTGAGCCTTTGTGAGTGTTCTCACCACTAGAGATTTTCCATGAGGCATTGTTTTCAAATTCTGATCACAGACATCATCCTCATTGCAAAAGAGACTCCTTTGTGAATCTTTCGTAATTAATATGAGAGTGAATTTTAAATGCTCCATGAATCTGAACCCCTATTCAAACTTCTCCTTAGAAAATGTGTCAACGTAGTATTTTCTGTATTTTGTGTATCTTCTACACAAATGAACAACGGCTTCAATTATCATATACATTACAGCTAAAATACAACTCTTCTGTGTTCTTTTACAATTATAAAAACAACCTAGAGTAGAGAAATATGGTATTTAGCCACATTTATTCAACTATTACATTGCATGCATTTTGTGGTTTTATAATTTAGAAGCCCAGCAGATGAGGATGTGGTTGACTCCTTCAATCAGCTTATTGAGGAACAGAGTCAGGATCTCTACAGCCGTGCTGAGGCCATAGAGATGTACCCTCTGAAGGAGGAAACCGGAGGTATACACACCCATCCAGGCTTTCGTGCCTCATGTTACTACTAAAGGAGTATATGATTAATATTTATAATGCTTCTGCTACATAAGTAATTGTGAAAAAAAAAACAGGGCCTGTAACCTTTTACTGCTTAATCATTAGGGATTTAGCGTTTTGCAAAAATAAGACACATACATTTAAAGTTGTTACCTTTTGTTTTCACTGGTACTTCGTATGACCTTTTTTTGTTTGTTTGTTTTTTTTTGTTTTTGCTAATACTCTGAACAGATTTGAAAATTCCAGTGCTGCTTGTAGTGAAGTTTGTTAACATGCTTTTGCATGATAGTCCCTCCCCGGGTTAAACAAATGCGGTTCAAATGGGGCATGAGCACTTTTACTTTTAGAAGAGTAAACAAAGGAAACCATAGCTTATTTTATGTCCTGTTGGTTGTGTTTGTGTGCTGTAATGGACATGTGTCTGCATGTGTTTTAGATGATGATGATTTTTCTCCCGTGGCTGTTGACGATTATGACAGGACGACTGAACCATTGTTGGACGACAGATGGTCTTCTGCCACGCTCAAAGTTCTCTCCTCAATGCCCAGTCGCACCATTGGTTAGTACTGTCTTATTAGTGTATGTTTGTTGCCAGTGGAAGAATGGAATCAAAGAAAAGATACAATATTTGTAACCTAGATTTGAAAAGCAGCATGGTGTAACCTGTACCTGAGATGCTATAAGGAACAAAACAAACCTTAAAGATTCCTGAAGTGAATGCTATAGGAAAGGTCTGTAACCCCAAAGATGGCAGTTGTATCTTCATGTCATTAAGTCTGCTGAACCCTGAAACATCTTAAGCCAATATGTTGCACTGACACAAAGTTTTATCTTCCTTGTAGCTTATTTTGAGTCAAAGTCATCAATCTTTTTAAGCCATTAGTAGTATTTATGGATTTTTCTGCATTAATTCAGATACAAACCTTATCACTGCCCGGGTGTGTTATCAACGCACCAAGTGGTGAGACTTATTGTTATACAGTCTGTGTCTGTACAGAACTAAAGAAACAGACAGTAACTCACTTTACTTGTTTTTGTGTGGCACTTTTTACAGTTAACATTTGTTGCAAAACCTCTTAACATAGTAAAAAAATTTGGTTAACAAATAATTTATGATTTTAAACATTTCTCTATAAATCCTCTACATCCCTAAGAAGCAAGCATGTGGTGCCAGTGACAAGGAAAATCTCCCCAGGTACACAAGGAACAAAAATTGAGAGGAACCAGACTCAAAAGGAAGACCCTCATTTGAGTGGCATCAGATAAGAATTCAAACAGTGTATAATGCCAAACATTTCAAAGAATGAGATCTATTCTTTTAAATTTCATAAATCTGTATCTGTAGTCAGGGCTGTGGTTAATAGACAACCACATAAATGTAATGTTATCTGCAATATGTGGTAGTTTGCTCTACCTGTAATGAGATCTGTAATAAATATGTTCATAAAGGCATTAATGTTCATGGACTGTGAGCACTGTGCCTTATTCAGTGTAACATTATATTAGCTCTGATCAAGCTATGAGTTCATTGTGCTTGACTGATCTTTATTGTCTATAATAATTTCTTCTCTGTTTTCACAATGAGAACTTAGTATGGTTCGAGGTTGATACTGTAGTGGCACTGTATTAAAATAATTCTAACCACCAAAGTTTTTTGCCTCCCTTTTTCTTTCTTTCTTTTTTCTTTTTTTTTATTATATTATATATATTTTTTGCTGCATGCTCTTTATATTGAGTCTGTTGGTTGCCTGCTTTATATGCAAAATATACCTAACTTTCTATATAACCTAACCTCTTGGGTCTGTTATCCCACTTTCTGCAGTAGTGTCAGCAGTGCGCTCTTCATATCGCACAGCAAAGCCAGTGTAAACGCAAAAGTGAGGTGTTATTTCTTTTAATTATGCCCCTTGGCATAGTTAACAATCTGTAACATAAAACCAAAATTAAACAAAGTTTCAGCTCCTTAGCGCTCTCAACATTGATTTGGCTCAATTTGGCTCCACTCCCTCATAATCATGCCTGCTAAGTTCAATACTCAGAAAAAAAGAGACAGATGGCTATCATGTTAGAAATCTTGTTAATAAATAGCCCTATAACACCCTCACAACTATAACACCCTCACAATCTCTCTCTCTCTCTCTCTCTCTCTCTCTCTCTCTCTCTCTCTCTCTCTCTCTCTCTCACTCTCTCTGGAGAAAAATTACTTTTACCTTGCTTTCATGTTACACTCACACTACTCACCATAGGTTATATTGGTACTATTTCAACCCATGTAAAGATCAGGTTTATTTGCTTGTAATTTGAATAAAGTATAATAATTATAATGATATGATTAATAATTAACAGATTTGCTGTACTGTGAGAATAGCATTCCTAATTTTTGCACTAAGGAATTTTATTCTTTTCTCATCTTTTGTCTTTCTCTATCCCAGGACGCAGTCGTGGAGCCATCCTCTCACAATGTTATACCCGCACCATGCAAATGTGCAGACACAGACAGAGCCGACCATCCATCCGCTCTTTCTCACGGTCCAGTCGACCCAGCATTTGTGGCTACCGTGTCGACAGCAACACTGAGAATTTTGACAGGGAGGGTGAGAAGACCTTGTTATTATACAGTTTATTATATATTTATCTATATGGGTCTAGAAAGCAATCATTCATGGCTAAAGCATGTGAAAGGTCACCTGGTTAATGGTAGGGTATGTGAATAAAAAAACTGCGTGTTATTTGCAGAGAATAAGAGAGAGCGGCTGGTGAATAACTTGCAGAACCTGTCTGCTGGTGACCGAGTGCGAATGCTGAAGGCTATTCCTCTTAGCATGAGAGAAAAGAGTGAACTCAGGTAAACACTTTGCCACGTACTAACTTATCTCCATTCTGTTTTAGTCCAAAGAGAAGTGAGCCAGCCAGTTTTTGCCGTGTGCATTCTATGAACAGAATGTGTCTTTCACATCATGCTCACAAAGTGATTTTTCTGGTCCATTCTGTACAGACTGAAGATGTTACTTAGCATGAAAACAAAGTGTTAATGGCGTTGTTGCTTGAAGAATGAAGTGACTGTTTGTACTTGTTGAGAATGAAGAGAACATAACTGGTCGTTTTGATGCATTGTGGTTAACATGAAGCACACATTCCTGTTTTGAAACTAACTTGCTGATTTAGCTGTGTACTGTAACTGTAAAAGCAGTTATTAAATTTTATGAAGAAAGAAAAGGACTAAAACGTGAGGCTATATAAGGCAAATTCAAACTCTTTCACACTAAGAATAAATGCATTTGAATGAACTAGATATTAAAGGCAATGTAGAGTATAAACTCTAACAGATCCAGTTGGTCAAAGGTTGCAGTACTGGAGCAATGCAGGTTTTACAGATAAGGTACAGAGAGAGGTGTTTATTTTAACCAAAATCATGTTACCACACATTAAACCACTCTAAAAAATAGTCTCAGCTCTCAAGGGGTGAATTGCACAGATATTTAAAGTAATGGGGCTAAAAATCGATTCAGTAATGTATCGAGATTATGTAGAGTGACGAGAATGTATCACAACAATGCTTCCAAAGTCAGTGTTTTGTTTATTGTAGTTAAAGTAGTTTTGTATGGTTTAATTGCTGAGCTTTGGCTTTTGAAGGAGTAAATAATATTCTAAGGACTGGGTTGAATTTAATTACGTGTGAAGTTAAGTTGTGCAGCTGTTATATAAAGATTATAAACCTGTAACATGGGGTGTAAAAACATTGTAATACCAAACCTGGATACATATAGAATTATGATGCAGAATCGCAATACAAATGGAATTGGCATATATATCATGATAATATTGTATCAGGTGATCCCTGGTGACTCACATCCCTAGATATTTATGAAGTATTAGCAAATGCATTGTTTTTGCTTAAACATGTATCAACTACATAACTACATGTTGTCTTTTTCTCCCACAGAAGTTCAGCCTTAAATAAAACTCTCCGCTCTAACTACCTCAACCGATCCCCTTGCTGCAGCCAACTTAAAGATCATATTTTCATTGTGAGTCCTGATTTCCAAACCAAGAGCCATGTTGTGTGCAGGGCTCCCATTTAGTAATTGAAAATATTAAGTGTGTGAATTTGAGGAGCAAAAATAATTTTAAGGAGATGTGGGAACTTTGTGTGTACTGCAAAGTACCTCATGGAAATGGTAGAGAGCTCTGCATTAGAATGGATATTCCACATTTCCATGCATATCTGCTGGAATAGAAACAATGTACTGTATAAATGTAGTGTTTATGCTATACTGTGGCCAATATCAAATTATGCTTATATTTAATCTAAAGCTTCAAAATAATAGCAGCAGCTCACATTCTTGTCTCAACTAAATTATAACACCAATAACAAGCTCCGTGTTACTCATCTTATGTGACTTGATGAATGAATTTGATAATTTATAGTCCAAATGCAATTTTAGTAATATGTTGATTATGACAGACTTTTGTATTCAATATTTACTAACCCAGCTCAAGAAAGCATGTAATTAGAGCTACTCGAATTTACGTGTGACTTGCATCTGGTGTAAATTGTAGCTCTATAATAAAGGTTGTAATTATTGCCAAACCCCAGTGCTTAAAAATGCAGTTCTCTTATCAGTCTCTTATTTAAATATGACTGTTAGAATAATCATTTCAGGATCATTTTAATAATAAGTAACTTCTTTTTATGCTATTTTTAATTCTGCAATATTTGAAGCTTGTAACATTTATAACTGAAATGCTGCCAATGTTGCTGTTAGTGCTGCTTTTTAGGAATGGAATATATAATAAGAATTTTTCACTTCTGTCTGTTTGTGTCTTTAACAGGCGTCGAGACAAAGCTGGTACAGCTTCCTGTCCTTCCTCTCCTCTTTGCAGTTATGGCAGATGACTCTGAAGACTGTGAGTGGCCGCTTCGGGACTGGTGTCCTCTCTTATTTCGTCTTCCTCCGGAAGCTGTTTTTCTTTAATGTGTTCCTCTTTCTGGTGACCGGGCTCTTCCTGGTGGTCCCACAAGCTGTGCAGTCTCAGAACAATATGAGCGCACCAACACAATATGGCCTGGAGGTGCTCACTGGGATGGTAAGACTTTGTATGAAAATTGTTTAAATCATTTGCTTTACAGTCACCTGAGTGCCACACAGCTGAACAATACTGGGAGTTTTTTTTTAATAGACCGAACATTTATTGAGAGAAAGATCATTCCTTAGAAAAAGTACTTCTACTACTCAGTTGCTTTGGGTAGATTGTGATGTCCTCAACTACCCTAGGTTTACAGTTTAATGTATATTGTAGTTCATTTTAACATTTCATATATGTGTTGCACTAATTATAATTATCTTCTAGTTATGTTAGCTTACAAGGAGGAAGAACCAATTTTGACTTTGGAAAGGCGTAATAATTACTATTGGTTACACACTTACGTCATTACTTTTTGAAGGTAGTATAGCACCTTCAGTATATCGTTTGTAATGAAATTTGCTAAACCCAGCACTATTTTCTACCTAGTTATTTTTTTAATAGCCAGATGTTTTTGGTTTGGTTGTTAAGTAATGTGTTTTAAGATTCTCTAACATGATAGTTAAGCGATAGATAGTGTTTAAGCACAATATTATTAGCAGTAGTAGAGTTGTTAGGAATCAAATATACACTGACAGTCATTAAAAACTTTGACCACAATTTTTTGACATAAAGAAAACAAACCAAAGTGTCAAGAATAAATTATATTTACTAATAAATAAATAAAAAATTATTCACATCAAAAACAAAAAAACAAAATGCACCTGCCAAAATGAAAATCACAACATTCATATATATATATATATATATATATATATATATATATACATATGGCCTCCGTTTGCATTGATACTGGCAATAATTTTTGGTGATGCAGCACGGCAAAAACGTTCCCTCAAATGCTGCAACTGCATGTAGCGATCCTGTTCGGGAGTCATCACTCTCTCTCGCCCTGGACGTGGCTTGTCATCAACTGACCCTGTCTTGTTGTGGTGGTCAATCAGGTTTCTAATGGTGGGTTGTGTACAGCCCATACGCCTCGCTACCTCACTGTAGCTCAACCTGGCCTCCACTATACCCATTGCTGTTGTTCATGTGATAGATGAGGCATTATGACATGCAGTAGACCAACAATAGTGGAGGTTTTTTAACCTTTCTATTGATTGTGTTTTGCTCAAACTGCATTTGGCCCATTATCCAAAGTCACCTACACAAGCGTGGCAAAATAACAAAACTCATCATTTACCCGATTGCGGTCATCAATAAAGCCACAGAGTCTACTCCCAAACCCCCCTTACAAGTACAGATATACAGAAATTTCTCAAAGTTTTTAATGACAGTCAGTTAGTATAGTTTTGCTGTGTAAAATCTCTCAAAACCCAGTGTTGTTCTTAATAATAATTTAGGCCTTTTTCAAATAAATGGTACCACTTAGTATGTGAACAAAATACATAAGTAGTAAGCAGAGTATGATACTTAATGCACTGAATTTTTAGAATGATTCAGTTTGCACCAATAATTATTTTTTCCCTCTTTATTTACCTCTCACACTTCTTCTCACACTCAGGGTTATTTTAAGGACTCCTTGATGTATTACGGCCACTACAGTAACGACACTTTTAATAGCAGCTCTGATGGACAATTGTATTCCTGTAATGCTCCTCTATCCTATAACATACCTATGGCCTATTTTTTCACTATTGGCATGGCGTTCTTCATCACCTGCATCATCCTTGTGTACAGGTCAGATTTACTATAAACAATTATCCCAAATATTATTATATCAGTGTCAAAAGCAATGTGAGTGTATTTAGAGTTAAAGATTGGGCATATTGTAAACAAGAAACATATATGTTTACTGATTAAATGCATTCTATAAAAACAATGGTGTACATCAATTTTAAGATTACTTCACTTTATTCAAACCCATTTTGAGTACTCTATGACAGTAAAGTAGTTACCAAACTTAACTGCATGTCATCTTTGTTAAAGTAATACACAGCTATGTTTCCTTGATGTGCGTCTTTCTACAGTATGTCTAAGTCTTTTGGGCAGAGTTTCCGCATTGACCGGTCCAAAGGTCTCCTCGCAATAAAAGTCTTCAGTTCTTGGGATTTCAAAGTCAGTAAAAAATCCTCCGTTAGACTGCAATCTGAAAACATTGCCACTGAGCTCAAAGTAAGGCAACTTTATTCACACCTTGTGATTTATTATAAAATAATTATCCATACCCTAATAAATCATATGCATTTTCTCTCTCTTGCTCTGCATGGTGTGTGTAGGAATTAGTGGCAGACGTGAACCAAAAGAAGGTGAAGTCTTCATTAGGGAAGTGTATGACAGTTCTGTCCATCCAGATACTAGCCTGGATCATATGCATTGGGATCACCGTAGTGTGTTCCATCGGGGTGTACTACTTCTCTGAGTATGTGCATAAGGTAGGAAACACGCTCTTACACACGCTTTGCTCAATGTGGTTCAAGTGGGTGGAATCAGGATTGCTAGCTTTTGTTTGCTATAGTGCTTAGCCCATTCCTAACTTGGCTTGCTCACTCTTCCAACCTTATTTTATGAAAAAAAAACAAAAAAAAAAACCAATTCACATGTTTCCAGTTTGTCACTTATTGCACAGGGCATGGCAAGTTCTGCATTTTTCAGAGAAATAGTAGAAGCTCATGTGTTTATGCACAATGTATTTTATTGTTGTGGCTTTCAATTGAACTCTTGACTTCCTGTTCCTTGAGCTTAATGTTTATAATTATTAGTTTTTTTTTTGTTTACAGTCTCCATCTGCTTTGTCCATGTTTTTGAACAGCAAACGTTATATTTCTCACTATTAGTGGGTGCAAATTATGAACAACACTTCCGGATCCATATAATGCAGGCAGTTTTTTATAATTTGGTCTCCTCCTGTAGCTGTGTTTTTATTCCCTCTCTCTTTCTACCATTTGTAGCATTACACAAACAATACCAGTAACGATCTGATAAAGGAAGCTAGAATGCTGGCTCTCCCCGTGTGTGTGTCCTCTATTAACCTACTCCTACCTGGCTTCTTCAATGTGGTGGCCTGGATGGAAGATTATGAGTCGCCAAGCACACGCAACTATGTTGCCATTTTCAGGTAGTTCTCCAGGGAACACTACACTTTCACATAATAGATGCTACATTCTTCGTCTATTTAGTTACTTTTAATGGAAGTTCATGAAAATCTTGTGAGCACTCATCCACAAATTGGTTGTGGTTTAATCACATCTGTTTGGGGCTGGTCATGCAATGAGTTTCAAAAAATGGTTAGATTAGCGGGTTTGGGACTTAAAGGTCGCTGATTTGATTTCTGAACTAGCAGCAAAAATGTGTGGCAGTGGGGAGTGAGCTGCACCTCCCTTACCTCCACATTCATAGCTGAATTAAAATGACAGACACTCACGGTTTGTCACAGTCCCTTGGAGTAGGCGGAGTCATTGAATTCATTCTTTAAAATGGAAAAATAGCCAATAAAAATGTGTTGTTTTTGTGTGTGTGTGTGTGTGTGTTACTGCATAGTATATGGTAAAACTTGAATGCGTGTTAAAACCTTGCTGTTTTCTTATTTTTCCATGTAGAATATACCAAACTTTTAATGAGTAGCCTAAAAACAGGCACTGTTAGCTACACAGCATGTGGAGCAGGAATGTCCAATCGTATCTGCAAAGGGCTGGTGTGGTTGTGGGTTTTTACTTCAACCCAGAAGTAGCCACACCTTCCACCTTTTTAATCACTGATCTGAAAATAAACCCCACACTAGAATGCACGATGCAGGATGGAGGGGGAGATTGACAGGCGGGTCGCTGCAGCCTCTGCTGTAAAGCGGAGCTTGTACCGATCCGTCGTGGTGAAGAGGGAGCTGAGCTAGAAGGCAACGTTCTCAATTTACGTTCCTACCCTCACCTATGGTCACAAGCTTTGGGTAGTGACCGAAAGAACGAGATTGTAAATACAAGCGGCATTAGTGAGTTTCCTTCGCATGGTGGCAGGTCTCTCCCTTAGAGATAGGGTGAGAAGTTCCGTCATCCGGGAGAAACTCCGAGTAGAATCGCTGCTCCTTTGCGTTGAGAGGAGCCAGTTGAAGTGGCTCGGGCATCTGATTAGAATGCCTCCCGAATGCCTTCCTGGTGTGGTGTTTCGGGCATGTTTGACCAGGAAGAGACCCCGAGGTCGACCCAGAACATGCTGGAGGGACATCTGGTTGCTTTAGGTTGCTGCCCCCGCGACCCGACCCCGGAAGAAGCGAAAGATGATGGATGGATGGAACTTTTTTTTTGTTTGTTTGCTTTTTTTTGCCAAATTTCAGCTAGGAATAGCTTATAGTGAACACTACAATTATCATTATAATTATTGGTAAAGTGTGAATTCAATTGAATGAAAATTAATTTATGGTATTCTGACTGGCAGTAAAATGTCCAGCGTATTCGAGCTGTGTTGGCTTAAATCATTCCATTTTGTGATCTTAAAGCAAGGTGGTTTTACCAAGATGGCTGCCACCAGGTTTCAGAATTGAAACACTAATATGCACTCTAGAAGGGGGAATTTGACAAAACTAAGCTACTGGCCAACAGGACTAGTGAAATTATGAAACTTCTAGTCCGCCTTCATATTTTTCTGGTCAGGAACACTATATCTTCTATGCCTATTGAATTTGTCAAGTCGCCAGCAGGATGACTTGCTTGCTAATTTCACTCACCCTACTGATTTTTGACTCACCACCGGCCAGCGGACTAGTGTTAATTTCCACCCCTCATCTAGTCTTCTTTTTTATTTTAAGATGATTGAAACAGGTGGCGAGTGTGGCTACTGCTTGGTTGAAGTAAAAACCTGCACCCACCATTTGTGTATAAGACTGGACATCCCTGATGTAGAGACACTGATACAAATCTATTATGCACTTGCTCATGTGTCTGAATGGTGCTCAAGCATTACATTTACAGCATTTGGCAGATGCTTTTATCCCGAGTGACTTACAATTATCATTTTATTCAACTGAAAAATTTAGTGTTAAGGGCCATGCTAAAAGGTGATATTGGGGATTGAACCGCTGACCTTTGAGTCAGTAACCCATTGCCCTAAACACTAAGCCACCACTGCCTCATCATGATTTTAAAAATGGAAGAAATTAACCATAACCTTGTATTAATGTGTGCTTTGTTGCTTAGGTTCCTGTGTAGTGTGTATACTAAAACAATTATTTGCCGCAGGCTTGGTGGACATTAAGTTCAGCGACATCCACGTTACATTTGGCGGATAATTTCATTTTAATGTCTATATAATTGCCATTTTTAACTTAACTTAATAGCAGCTATGTACAGAATGCTAATTAAATATTAACAGCCAAAATTTCAAGTGAGAAATGTGTCAAATAAATACATTAATTTATTCAATCATTCATTTTCTGAACTGCCTAATCCTTATTGGGGTCGCGGGGAGACTGGCGCCCATCTCAGCCGACTCTGGGCGAGGGCGGGGTACACCCTGGACAGCTCGCCA
>JBCNYG010000002.1:14352989-14386501 GCA_039654305.1 Porochilus rendahli | reverse complement strand
TGCACCAAATAAAAATAATGCAAATCTAACTCCAGGAGGCAGACAGACTTGCAGGTAAATAAATGTTCATGGCGCAAACATTAAAATCAGAAGTTTATCTAATATTTAAAAAGCAATCCCAGGCTCAGATACCTATCCAGAGACATCTATCAGCAATCAGCATTGTCTAAATCTATGTATTATGTTTACCGTATAGTGCACTAGAAAACCTTTTTTACCTAGTTTAGTGCACTTATGTAGGGAATAGGACGCTGTTGAATACACAGATAACTATATTAACATTGTAAGTCACATTGTTAATACACTCACAGATCACTATTTAGGAACATCTGTACAGCATGCCTTCATATTCATGCCGTTATCTAACCAGCCAATCATTTGGCTGCAGTACAGTGCATAAAATCATGCACAAACAGGCCAACAGCTCCAGGACATGTTCACATCCACCAAAAGAAAGGGGAAAGAATGTGATCGCGATTTTGACTTGTAGTAATAGCAAAAAATATCCAGTAAATAGCAGCTCTGCCGACAAAAAACTTTGTGTTTCACCATGAGAGAAGTCATCGGAGAACAGCTAGACTGGTTCTCCCTGTCACACCATGTCAATTTTAGAACGCACGGCCGGAGAAATAGAAATGAGGCTGCTATGGGCAAAGACTTAGGAAAACTGGACAGGAAAAGGAAGACTGAAAGACTGGAAACATGACGCCTGGTCATGTATCACGTCAAACATTACTAGAGTCATTATTACCATAATGTACAATCATTATGTACATTGATGTGGAAGCTTGAGGACATGTATGAATTAGTACAATAGCAGGAGCAATAGGATGACATTTCTATTTCATTCAATCTCTGCGTCTGTGAACGCATTCATTAATTCCTTTTAACTATCTGCTTTAGGCATGCTCCTGGAAGGTAGAAGGAAACTCATAGAGAACATACGAAAGTTTGCACCAAATGTAACAAACTCAGGTCCAAACCAAAGAGCCTAAATTCATGAGGCATCAAGGCTACCCAACTGCTCCACCATATCAGTGTCCACCAAGTGCTCAAGAAGAACGCAGCCACTCTGCTTCACTTCACTAAATCTAATTTATCATGTTTTTAAGTTCTACTGTGTGAAATTCCTGGCTGCTAGCCTGTTCCAGCTTGACACTGCTCCTGTGCACAGAGCAAAGTTCAGGAACACTAGGAAAAGCAAAGTTTGTGTGTGATTTTTTTAAGGTTATTAAAACAGTCAAGAGAAACTGAATCTGGAACCATAAATAAATAAGACACAAGGGTTGGATGGTGCGCTGCCCACAAACCTTTGGCCACTTACTTTAGGACACTCTCTCACTCTTACTCATTTGCCAAACCGTTTAATCCTCTATTAATGTAGCGGGGAGTCTGGAGGCTATTTTATCGCACCTGGGTGAAGGTAGCATACACCATGAACACCTCACCAGATCATCAGAGGGCAAAACAACCATTTACACTCACATTCACACACAGGGGCAATTATCCTAATGTGTCTCTGCTCCATGTCAGCTCCCTGACTGCTGTGATTAAGTCCAGAACCCCTGGGTTTAAAGCCATAAAGACCCTGGTTCATGTAAGTACCTAGGGAAAAATTGAGATTGTGAACCTTGATCCTATATACCCCACACTTTTTTGTGTTTTTAGAAATTTTCCACTTTTTCTCTTATGAACTACAAAATAAGGGGAAAGCTGTCTCAGCCTGGCGGAAAGCAGAAACACAATACCAGTTTCTCCCACCAGAGGGAGACAGAGAGCACCATCTTAATATATGGCTATCACCTTCTCCTGAACCTGTGCCTATTTAAGAGCCCACCACTTTCTTGGTGCTCAGTCTTGAGTTAACTGTGTAGGTGTCTAATTCTCACCTGGCAAACTGTGGTACTCCCTAATTGGATACAGATTTCTTGTCTTAAAGTAACTGAGACACGGCTTGATCACACGCTGAGGAGGTGCCAGCAGAAACAGTAATGGCCTTGGCTCACCCTAGCCCGTTCAGCATTTATAGTTCCACTTTGATATCTTCTACTTTGTGATATGGAGCACTGATCTGTTAGAAGCAGTTATATGGCTGCAAAATGATATATAATAATGTATTTAATTGATATATGGGAAGCACAGTGTCGTAGAGGTTAGCATGTCTGCCTTTGAAGGGTTTATGTATGTATTCACCCCCACAGTTGAGTCAGTTATTCTGCTAGATTTAACTGGATAACTATTTTTTCAGCGCTTTTAATCTATCTTTTGAATGATAGAATGAATCTCTTAATCTTTTCTATTTGTTCAGATTATTAATTACTCTAATACTGGGTTTTCGTACACGTGTTTGGACTGGATTGGACTGTATTAAAAGACTAGAAAGCATTTCAGAGAGAGACCAAAGTCATGGGAAGCAGATTTTATTATCCGGAGCTACATACTTGTAGATTGGTCCCATTATGAAAATGAATAAATATACAGCATTTAAACTCCTTACAACATGTACAAGGCCGTGTCGGCAAAAATTATCTGGGAGTTTATTCCTTTTTCTGTGGAAGCGATGCCTTCACCAGCTCATATATCACAAAAGCGGTTCCTATAAAACAAACACACACAAAAAAACGTCAGATGATAAAGAAACATTCAGTAATCTAAGGAAAACATCCAGCTACAATTTCTCTCCTCCTAAAAATCCTCTACCCTAAAATAGAGAAGAAATTATTGAAAAATTACTTATTGACGATAAGCTTCATTTCTGCTTATACATCTTCCAATACTGTTACATCCTGTACCTTTAAATGAATACATCTGAATTATTCATCATCATTAATCATGTAGCCCAAACAAAATTTGCAGCCCATATGTGCCTGTTAATTTAACTGCGTGTTTTTAAACACAATATTTGCTGCTGTTTATGAGCATTTAATGATACTAATAACGGAACCTGAACAGTGATCAATCCTCCCCTCCTTATCTGGTAGATAAAGATCATTTCCCATCACATACCCAAGATGGTGAGGCCCATTGTGGTACGGTACAGGATGGCATCACCAGCTCCACCCTTCAGATGAACTGGTACACCATTATTCTCCTAAGAGACACCAAACAAGGGCAGATTAGTATGCATCAGGCAACTAATGATTCATTATTAATTAAGCTTAATGATTTTTAAAAATAAACCATGCCGTCAAGTAACTTTATGACTGTTTTAAGGTACATCCACAAGACACCGATCATAGGGACATAAAATTTTTCGACACTTCTAGAAAAAATATATTTTAACAAAATATTTTACTTTCCCCCCAAAATCCTACATTGTCCTCTTGATGTACACCATTGTTTTCGATGTAAACCGATATTCTCCGATTTCCTCTGATGTAACACCAGAATATGATCCAGGCAAATTGGGATCATGATCGGTATCATGTGAGTGCATCTTTACTCATGGGTCTTTTACTGTTATCTTTATCTGTATTTCTCCCTTTCATTCACCGAACCCCGAAAAAACCTGATCCACCTAATTTTCAGCAAACACAAGCGTGAGCTGGGGATTTCAGTGGCACACTGTGGGTGGACCTTTCTGATTTGAACCAGAACATGTGTATCCACAATAGTTAAACATATCTAGCAATCACAAATCAATCATTCTCATAACTCTACTGCTATACAATTACTTCAGTGGAAGACCTTAAGATTATTTTTTATTATTATTATTATAATGACAGCTACAACCAAAACAAACCCCAACAGCAGTTAGGAGAAAGTGCACTCTACAGACTACAAGCATGTAGGCTGTATGCATGAATGCTCTGCTGTACGTAAAAGCTTTATATACTACAGTACATTACGGTGCTGTTAGACCCAGTCAGCACACCAGAAGCAGGTTAGCGTATTATAGCCGTGTTCAGCTAAGACATACTTATCTGATGAACTGGTTTTGAGTGCAACAACCTGAATGTAAAGTGAACACAGACTTGAAATAAATAAATACAACTTCTTTCGATATTACAGACGTATGCATTTATGATGCACATTTAGGATTCTGGCACTGACTTAACAAAATGCATAAGAAAACATTTTCATGAACACAATGCTGTTAACTTCTCAAATATGACTGGCGGTAATTTTACATAACCACAAGAAGCTACGCAGCATAAAATTTAAAAGAAGATAAAGAAACTTGACGACAGCCATAAGTCATAACAGGAACAATCCGATTTCATTCGTTCATTCTCTAAGCCACTTAATCCTAATTAGGGTCGGGGGAGGCTGGACCATATTTCAGCCCACTCTGGGCGAGGTACACCCTGAACAGCTCGCCAGGCCATCACAGGGCCAACATACAAACAAACATTCAGACTCACTCTTACACTTAGGGGCGATTTGGAACAACCAATCAGTCCACTGTGCATGTTTTTGGACTGTGGGAGGAAACTACACAAGATGTTACTTGTTTCAAGCCATAAAACAACTTTTACTTAAACAGTGTAAACAGAATTCTATGAGCCACATACAGTATCTTAATTTTTTTATCTGACAAAATAAACTATTACTGCTAAGCAATGCATTATAAGCATTTAACTATCTGAAAAGCATTTGAAGAGCTTTTATCCAATCACACTGAGGAATCGTATCGCAGTTCTGGCACATATAAAGTGCTTATGGAAGTAAACCGATCCAGCGGAATGGCAGCTCGCTACCCTGTGGTGATCTTGGGTTTCCATTAAAGAAATCTGGTCTCAGGATAACACTTTCAGACAATATCAAAACTGTAGCGGTCACAACGTGATGGCTACATGACATTACATCATCGATGGCATCATCAAAACAAATTCACACTGAAACCTTTTATCAGGAAAAGTTTGGTTTTTTGGAGCACTGCTTTTAAAATCTTGATATTATATTTTACATGTAAGTACATGTAACTGTGCTGGTCGATCTGAGGAAGTTCTCTCGACTTTCCTGACCTCCAGAAATAAAAGACAAAAGGGAAGTCCAAGAAAACAAACAACATACACATATAACATGTGGAAGTGCAAAGCCCAGAGATGTGGATATTATAATTATCATCTATTACGAGGGACTAATCTGATCAACTCACCTGGAACAGCTTCTGCTTCGCTGGCACTTTATTCGCCACCTGCCTGCGAGCGCTGCTAGTTAGCGTCCGCCGGGACAGCTGATGAAGTGCCTGGAAACACACAGATTGAATATTACAGAACTGTGCCCTATTCTTCATTCTTCATGTTGTCAGATAGACAGGTATGCCATCCAGGGTGTTTTCTTTCCTCAAACTCTGTGATCTCACCACCACCTACACCCATTCTAGCTTCTTTTTTTCAGTGCCATGTATAACGATGACAACCTAATGGATACAACCCTCTACCTTTACATTCTGCAATGCATGTTGGGACAAATTAGGGTAAGAAATGTCCATTTCACCACAATTTGTTTAGCGAATTAGGTCCATCGTCCAGGTTATTTTCCTCTATACTTAAACGACATAGATATGTATTTCAGTGTATACAGTATATGTGACAGTAAAGTCAGTTCGTTTCTACACTCCTGACTCTGTCAAGCCTAGCCGAAGGGGTATTTTCATATAATCTAGAATTATGTTCTAATGCTTTAAAGCTCTATTTATAATCGGCGCGGATATGTCGGGATCCTTTGTTCGTCAAAAATATCTTCTCCGTAAAGTAGACATTACATGTGGAGGATAGAAGTGCTTTTTTTCCTGATATCAATTGCTTTTTCTAAAGCAACATAGGATGTGAAAAAAGTGTCTTCTCCGGAAAACCACAGTGACTGTTACTGATGCTGTTGTTACTGCAGTTAATAATACATACAACTAATGTGGCATGAGATCTACTCAGATAATGTGTTTAGCGAGCTTTTATTCTTAATGCTCTGAATTCTTTACAATTCTGAGACGTTATACTTTTACCCAGTGTAATTTAGACACCATTAGACCTGTAGCTCTGATACTTCACACAAAATAGTCTAGTGTCATAAGGTGTTGACTGGTAACAAGAAACCACAAAAACTACTGAGAACCCAAAAGGTACATCCTGATTGTGAAACAGCCCATTAACATTAACATGTCCAGAACAGGAAATACACCAGAACAGGTAATGTTTGTACATAGCGCTGCATTTCCTTGTTCGATTTCTGTTCAGTAAACTAACACAGTGAGGATACTTCTGAGTGCTAAAACAGGAATCACCAATACTTTGGTCAGAGCTTTTCCCCTCATCCTCCTCATTCTACTCCTTCCTCCTCTTCCTTTTTCTTTCTCCTCCTCCTCATTCTACTCCTTCCTCCTCTTCCTTTTTCTTCCTCCTCCTCATTCTACTCCTTCCTCCTCCTTTTTCTTCTTCCTCCTCCTCATCCTTCTTCTTTATTCTTTCTCCTCTTCCTCCTCCTCCTCCTTTTTAGATTTCTTCTCCCAATAATCAGTTTTGTGGTTTTTATTATTATTAGTGTCTTTATAAAGGTTTTATGTCCCCTTGGCCCTCACTATTACTCTCATACAGCACATTAGCAGTGACTACACATTTACAGTGTTATAAATAGTACAACATGAAGACCCAAACATGAATATTAACTGTTTATGAAATAAAAACGTATTAAATAATCCTAACAAATCCAAAATGAAGCTCTTACTGGATTCGTATCCAGCGAGTAAAACGATTTTGTGTCCTTGTTGAATCTGCCGTAGTTTGTGAGGTGAAGCTAATATTCGTGAAGAACACTTCCTGTTTGATTTCAACCCAAAATCACAAAGCTACTATAACTGTACCAGGTCCCTCCTGTACTTTCAGGCCTGTCTACTGAACCCCAATCTACTGGAATGAATTAGTTTAGCGCAGGGTGAAAACACATTTCTTTCACAAACCCATAACTACATCCTGAGTAAATCCTTCACAGCTCTTGAATATTATTTGTTGCAATCAACTCACCGCAATGTGTCTAAACATGATCTCCTGCTCCTGATGAGTCTCCTCTCCTGCCAAGGACACAGAGACGGAAAGATCGATGACATCCCAAACGACATCCTGCTCCCTATATAAGTGCCCTACTTCTGTCCTGAAACAACCCTCTCCTACATCCTACTTAGTGCAACACAAATCTCAACTTCAGATATTCGGATTGTACCAGTTTAACGTTTGTGCTTCATTACTTATATCGCCACCTGCTGTTCTGGCGTGGTACTGCAGTTTTATTTTGTATTAGCTCGTGACTTCTTTAGGGCTAGTCCTTGGTGGACATCCGTCTTAAAGAAAGAAGGTCCTTGGTGCGAGTCCCCGGCTGAGGGGGTGCGTTTGTGGGTGGGGTGCCTGCATGGTTTCCCTCGGGTGCTCCGGTTTACTTCCACAGTCCAAAGACATGCACATTAGGCTAACTGGCTGTTCCAAACTGCCCCTAGGTGTGTGTGTGTGTGTGTGTGTGTGTTGCTGCAATTGACTGGCGAGCTGTTCATGGTGACCCCCACCTTCACCCAGAGTTGGTTGAGATAGGCTTCAAGCGGAGCTTGAGTAGGCTGCAGGGGGAGCAGTCTGATTATATGTTTCAAGATCAAAATCATGGGTGGCATGGTGGCGTACTGGTGAGCACATCCTCCTCACAACAAGAGGGTACTGCATTCAAGTCCCAGGCTCAGGCGTTTCTGTGTGAAGTTGAATGCTCTCCCTGCACTAGCGTGGGTTTTAATCCAGGTACTCTAGTTTCCTCCCAAAGTCCAAACACACGCACATTAGGCTAATTGTCTGTTCCAAACTGCCTCTATGGTTGTGTGTGCCCTGCAATGGCCTGGTGAGCTGTTCAGGGTGAACCCCGCATTCGCCTAGTTATGGCTGAGATAGACCAGCCTCCCCGAGACCATAACATGATTAATAGGATTAGAACCACGACATGCACTGCACAGCCAAAAACAAAAAAAAAATTAACATTTTATTTTCATGGAGTGTATTGAGCCTTGCTTACAGAACGTGATCATTATGCCATTGTTGCAACAAACTTAAGCGACGTAACATTTATTTATTTCCAGTGTTGGGTTAATTTTTCACAGAGGTCCTGAACTGATGAAAAAATTTAACTACTCCATGAAGTCTTCTCCAGCACATCCTGAAAACTTTTAATAGGGTTAAGGTCAGGACTCTGGGGTGCCAGACATACATATGTGAAAATGATTCCTCATGCTCCCTGAACCACTCTTTCATCAGTTGAGTCCCCATTTTATATCCGTGCCATCAGGGAAGAAAAAGTCTATTGATGTGATAACCTGCTCATTCGGTACATTCAGCTCATCAGCTGACTTCACTTTATTGCCACATCGCAATAAAATCTGCTTCGACCGGACCAACTGGAGCAACAGTGCCATAGAGATTACATGCTGTGATCAATGCTAAATGCACTCCATCAAAATATTACATTGTGTGACTTTTTTTTTTGTCCAGGAAGTTAATTTTCTAAATCGTCTCTTTTACTATTAACTATTAAATGTTTTTTGGAAGTGTATGGGAAATATAGATGTTAAGTTTTTGTCCTTTAATAAATCACAACTGGTTATTTGGATTAATAAAAAAAAAGAAAAAAAGTCTTTTGTAAGTGTGACCTAAAAAAATTAAAAAGGGTTAAAGATTATCAGGGGTGTCACCCTGCATTATATTAAACTTGTTTGGAGATAAGCAGTAAATAATAAATAAACAAAAATAGAGAAAGTTTAATTTTTTTCCATGGCACCATATGTTAACTCAGACCTCGCTATAAAATAAATGAAACAATAAGCTGAAAATGTGTTTCCATGTAATTTATTTATTTTGCAACAAAGACCAACACATCCATAAAAGTAACCAAACTGAAAAACAAAGCTGCGCCAAGCCTCAAGTGAAAAATAATGTGATGACCTGTAACACTAATAAAAACTTCAAACCATAAAAACAAAATCCCATATTTAAAAAAAAAAAAAAAAAGGTCCAGGTGCCCTGATAATTACATACGCACAGTTAACTGTATTATTATTGATCCCAAATTGCTTAAGAAAAAGATGTGCTTTACAGTGTCTGCACTTCAGAGTTTGGTATTAAATTATAAGCATTTCATTGTTAGTTAATCAGCCAAATTAACATTTTTCACTACAGCTGTAAGGTTCATGACCAGCTGAACGATAGCCGTTAAAGATGGTGACCTCCTGGAGCGTACTTCAGTTTATTTATGTAGTAACACTTTAGCAAGAGTTCAGCTCTGATGGTTATACATTCAATTGGTATAATCAGACAAATGCTTTTACAACGCTGCACTAAGCACATGTTCCAATATACACACGGAAGAATACAGAAGCTCATGAGCCATACTGAAATACTGACTAAACATAAAATGGCCTAATACACAATTTCATACTCCTTTTTAAAAATAAATACGTATAGAATTCAACACGTCATAAACAAAGCGCTGTGCAGTGCTAGCATCCAAGCACAATACTCATATATACACAGAACACACGCAGACTAGCCTGGACGTTAAGCAGCTGGACCCCATCATGCATGGGGTAGACGGCATGCAGGTGACCACATTAAATTAGTTAGGAATGTCAGAGCTGTTGCTGCGATTTCCGTATTTGTGGTGGATGAAAAGCAGGACGACTCCGAGGAAGAAGCAGACGGAGCCCACGGTGATGTAGGCGATGCCCAAGAATGGGTTCTTCCCTCCCATCCATGAGATGGTGCTGAGGATCATGCGCTTTCGGCCATCGAAGCTGCGCACGGGATAATCTGAAAGTGACGGGTTAGGGAGCAAAACGCTGAACAGCATTCACAAAGCACTTCGAATATTAACGCTACTAAGCACCTTCTCATAAAACACACCAGAATTTACTCCTTTTATACACAGGTTCTGTGTTTCACTATCAGAATAATAAACAGAAAATATTTGGAAATAAATTTGCAGACTTCCTCGCACAGGAAGTATTCCTAAAGGCCAATATATACTTCTACGCTGTACCCTATACGCTGGGGCCTGGTATGAAATTTAACTACACAGGACTGCAATAGGGACTCTGCCAACTGTCCGCTTTCTAGAATCAAATGACCTTCTACATAGTTCCAGCAGCTCCTTCGTCTTCATCAAAATTCAAGATCATCAGGTGGCTCAGTGCTTCAGGCTCTGGATTACTGATCAGGAGGTTGGGGGTTCAAGCCTCAGTACCACCAAGTTGCCAGTGTTGGGCCCTTAAGCAAGGTCCTTAATCCTCATCTACTCAGTTATAAATGAGACAATACTGTAAGTCGTTCTACATTTACAACATTTGGCATCTGCCATGTGGAACTAGTTTTAATTTGCCATGTGCTCGACTTACTATATGTACGTTAACGTTACGTTGACGTGACCGAATTAGTCAAAAACATTCTTGTTTAAAGGATTTATAAGATGGCTGGGGTTTAATCGTTCAAAGTCAAAGGTGATTGTCTTATCTGAAACTCCACATAAAGTCTCCTAGTAGTGTTCACTTGTAACCACATGTCTATCGGCACTCGTTTCAAAGTTAAAAGCGCTCTACCTCCAATATTTATTTGACCTTGCTCTGACTTTCACCTCTGACATTCCAAATTCAAACCATCTCTGGGACTCAGGTAGTGTCCCCACCAATTTTGGTGTAAATCTGTGCATCGGTGTGGTCAAGATTTTGTTCACAAACAAACAGACGGACAAATAAAAAAATGTCAACAATAACATTTACTCTGTTCTGGGTGGAGGTAATAAATAAAGTTTGAGGCCCTATAGCAGCTGTACTTCATTACAAAAACAGTTTAATTAACTAACCCAATAATTGGATGCTGTCGACTCATTGTCCTGCTGGTAAACTGGATCTGAACACAAAGGATACTGTAAGTAACTTCCAGAGTGTAGTTGCCCCGGGGAAGTGTTGGGGTCATGTTATTCTTCTTTTGGATGATACGGTAGAGTTTCCTAAATGTGGGCAGGGCAGCTGTACGCATCCACACAATAAAGTCTTCGTTAATGAAGCCATTGTTCTCCGCATCAGAGTCTAGCTCAAAGACGGGTTTACGCCAGTTGACTGGCTTCGCAGATCCTGAATGACACAAAACATGAGGAGGAAAATGTGAAACATTGTACATCTCAAAGTAGCTGCCTTTATTTTTGACAGCAGCCTGAAGGTCAGGACTTTTATAACCAGCATTAGGAAAGGACAAAGAAAACACCCTCTCAAGTTTCCTACTCAGGAATTCAGCATATGGATCAGCACGACTTAATCAGCTGCGAACTTACCTTAAATGAATGGTACTGTATATACAACTATCTACTTTAGACTAAAACACAGAGATATTTACTTGTTAATTTGTTAACAGGGACTATACGGACATCTACGCCACAGTAAAAGATCTTCCCTTCTATCTTATAATTTTACTTTTTACCTTGAAATACAACAGTGAGGTTTGGGTTGTTGCCCCCAGGGTTCCTGAATTTCACATGCTTATCCGTCCACCAGGCGATGCCCTTCTTCACCAGCGGAATCGTGATCCTGGTTCCATTGGGATCAAGATAAATCAATTCCAGCGTGTCTGCGGAAATTAAGGAAAGGTTATCAAGCTCGCCGAGCACCACCTAGACTTTGGTTTAATCCGTTATCATACTCAATGCCTTTCTGTCTTACCGTTAAACATGCTGTTAGCAATAGCACCACAAGGGGCAATAGGTGTGCTTCCAATCATACGGTACGGCTCACATTCTTTACTCGGATCCTGGGGTAGAAAAAACACACACTGTGGGGACTCTAAGAATCAAAACACCCTCCTCTCTACTGATCTACTGCACAGAAACTTATTCGGATCAGACTGTATATCATCCATACCTTCAGAGATGACTGGTCTCCATTCAGCTGGCTGTCGTCTCTGGATTTCACATAACGACGATGGTTTTGGTAGAAATTTGAAAGGCCATAGTACATAAACACATTGCTCTGGGGATGGCAATGGAGGTGTCAGTGCACTTTATTTTCTTTCATATTACACAGTCCACACATACATACATGCAAATTTTAAAGGACAGTGAAGCAGAAAATCTAATTCTATGGCAATGGATTTCAGATTGATTTCCTTCCACTGATGCCATCACAGAGTGTATGAAAAAAATAGCTTAATTTCAATGTCTTCTCAAAGACAGAACACATTAAGGTGGAGTTTAATTTAATGTTTGGACCCTAAAAACAATAACATACAATCCGGAGTGTGAGATCAAGAAGTGTGAAGTCAACGAGTCCACTCTGAGTATCAACTATGTGAGTGATTGCTATCGCCAAATCGTACACAGTGTGCACAAGGAGAATGTACCACAACGCTGCACCCGAACGCTTATGCAATAGTTTCCCTGAATTGTCCCTCCAGGATTTTGCAGCAATTTGCAAAATCGGGAAATTCATCGTATAATACCATGACTGGCCGAATTCACAGAAAAGTTGCAAAGACTGACTGCAGCATCATAAAATACAAAAACAAGAACTGCTTTGAAAAAAGCTTGACTTAAAGTTCATAGTTGAAAATTCTGCTTTTCCATTGGTCCTTAGGTAGTCATACGTTCATTCCAATATTACCATAACCCTATTCTATATTAATTTCAAGAATACAAACTGAGCAACATCCAGTTAGCAGATGTAGTTTGTATGCTGTTACAATGCACAGCTACATCCTGTAAACTCATACCTTCACAATAATGCTGAAGAAAAAAAACTGCTGAAATGATGCTACCAAGTGGCAGCATGCATCGCAGGTCCAGCAGTGTGGCATTACCTATTCAGGAACCTCTGGCAAATCTTTAATTCCTCAAAACAGCTGAAAATCCGCTGCATAAATACATCCTATAACACTTGGAAACTGTATACATCTATATTATATTTATAAAGTGAAATATGAGAAACGAAGCCAAGCTGTGGGTTTACCTCAAAGGGCTGCTCAAGAGAGAAGGGCAGCGAGCATTTACATGGTGTTGTGCTGTTCCAGCTGCTCTGTGAGCAGTTGTAGCACGGGCTCGAGGCATCTACCCCTGTATAATCAATCTGTTAACAAAACAAGAAGAGTAGAGGTATTAATCTGCACTCTGGGGCATAACTACACTTACAAAAACATTTTTATAATGAAAAAGCTACATTTAACTCTTACACCTTTCATATTGTAAATTCCTGGAACCTTATACATGGAAAATTAACATATACACACACATATGTGTATATATACAAACATACACACACATATGTGTGTGTGTGTGTGTGTGTGTATACGGAAAATTTATTTATTATTATTATATATATATTTTATTATTATTATTATTTAGTATTATATATTTAACACACACATATATGTGTATATATATATATACACACATACACACAAAGTTCTGAGGTGTAACCACACCGTCATTAATTGGTGATTATACGCCAACCCTTTCTGACCAATCAGATCTGAGAATTTTGAAGGGGAATAAAAATCACATAACTGTGTACATATGTATAAAATTTGACGTTTTGACACCAACACCAGGGTCTTATATTTCATCAGCAATGGCGCAACTCGAAGTAATAAATTGAACTGAATATGAATTGAGAACTCTGAACAATACAGGACATTCTGGAAGTATTTGCTTCCTTGTTTGGCTTGTGAATCATTCATGGGTGTGCATGCTCTTTGTGCGATGCCAAAAAAAAACATCACATACAACATGCAAACATACCACAGACTACAAGAAACGAAAGAAAAATTGGAGAAAAAAAACCAAGCTATAAAGGAGACAAAGCGGTGTAATTGTTTAACAAGTAACAAGTAAAGAAAACTCATTTTCTGTTGTATTTTTACATATAGATTTTTAAAAAAATCAAAACAGCATTTGACAAATTTCTCTCAATTTCACTTTGTTAATACTAACAAATGCACTTCCCTCCATCTGAAAACAACACACTTGCATATCAGGATCATCACTAATCACTTACTATTGAGCGTCAGACGTGCCAACCTTCAAATCATAACTAAGGCTGGGTAATATGTCAAGAGTTCCTTATCACGGTTGTATCATTACATATCCCAATAGCAATACCCGTGGTAAAGCATATCAAGCTCCAGTTAGTTCAGAATGCAGCAACAAGAGTTCTTACTAGAACCAGAAGACATGAACACATCACCCCCATCTTATCTACACTGCACTGGCTCCCAATTAAGTTTCGAATCGAATAAAAATTGCCACCACTGGGGCAGCTTTCCTATTGCATCACAACCAATCGGTCTGCTTTCTTATGCCATCAATGCGACAGCAGACTAGAGCACTGTCACCAAGAGGAATGTTTTCTGACTGCATCGTCACCACTGGGACAGTTTCCTCTGCATCTCCTCCGCTCGGACCCACTGGGACAGTCTTCCTACTGCACTGCTGCCAAAAAGTGTTTTAATGCTACAACAATAAGAGGTTTTACATTCAACACTAAACCTTCCGTATCTTTAAACCTCTTAATTCCCTTTTTAAGAAGTAAATAACTAAGAAAGCATCCATGAAATACTACCGTGCTGCTCATCCTCACCTCAAACTCCTTGATGTTGTTGGATGTTACATACAACCCGATACCGATAGGGATGAAGATCAGCCCGATAACGAAAAACGCCGGTAACACCGTCCCAGCCGTAAGGATAGGCTGCCAGGCCGGTAAACGCTGCTGTTTGAAAGCCGTGTTATCTGGTTTTTTACTCCGGACGGTGTTTCCAGCAGCTCCCGAGGCCCCGGGATGATGGCCGTCTTCTTCCTTAGCGTTATAGCTGGACGCCATCATGTTTCCTGTTGAAGCCAGACTAGCTTAGCTTAGCTAAGAGTTTCAGTCAGCCGAAATACGAGACACCGGTGACTACTAAAATGTGTCACTGAAACATATAGCCTTTAGCTACAGGTATACGTCCCACTAGGAGGACAAAACCTGATTTTTTTATCCGCTCTGTTTTGTTTATTTATATGGCTAATCGTAGCGGCGTCTTCCGGAAGTTTTGACACTAACTGAACGTGATGACATCATGCGTTTGTGGGAATGTTCGCCTTGCGTCATGACGTCATGTTGGTGCGTGTCATAGACATCTAAATACGTAGACCGGACGCTCCGTCGATTATCAATGTGTTGTGCGGCGTCGACTCGACGCCATCTTGGACAATGTTCCTAAGGCATCAGCAGCACGGAAGGAGATAGAAAAAGTCAGAACAGTAGGGGTTTAGCATCTGAATTCCTTGCAAACAAGTATAAAAATTACAGAAACCAACACAGCAGATCTGCAGGGATAGCATTTCACGAGGAAGTGATGAACAGTGCTGGTGTTTTTCACTGTATGCATCATGTGCACGTGGCCGACTATAGGAGTCAGTACTTACATGAACATGAATTAAGTTAATGTGAACACATCATTCGAATATATTGTTTTATGATTGGGAACATGATCTTATGAGTATGAAAAGTAGAGTATGTATATGTACGTAGATATTCATACATTCGTGTGCATAGATCAATGTTATGATATTATGTCCCAAATATACATTATGTATCTATAACATAGATGTACATGTGTGTGTGACATCCTGAATGCTAGTGTATACTATATATAAATTTTTAGGTTTTCCATTCATGAGAAGTCTCCCGACAGAATCCTCGAAGAAAACTAATAAAACCACTATGGACTAAAAAGATTCACTGCTTTGCCTGAATCTGTGACTTTAGAGACTTTTGGCAGCTCTTTGATGGGATCCCAGCTCAAACAGTTGACTTACTCAAGCCTGACTAGGGTGTTTTGGATTTAAGGAATGAGGTTGGTGGAACTATGTAAATATAATCTAGATATGGAACATACTTTTGTAACATCAAACCCTACATTCTGTTCTTTCTCACTCACACTATCTGCTAAAAGTAGATCACAATTTTACCACAAGCTACAACACTGATAAAACTGTGAAACTTTATTTAAAGTGACCATCCTTTTAGGCTTTAATAATAACCTACTCCAGTTTACCTGCTTTCCATTTAATCGCAATATGTACAAGTTACTTCATAGCTGGACTCAATTATGTCAACGATTTCCATTTTAGAAAGCAGATCTCGACTGTACAGATTGAACCATGCGTTATAAAACCTAATGAAATTCCTCTGGCCAACATGATCAGGGTCCATATTATTTAAGAAATTTAAATCAGTAGCTCTGTAGTCTCAGTGTTTGTGTATGCATGTATTTCCAGCAACACCACAGAAATACCATCATAGCTGCATATAAATACAATTCCTATGCCTTAAAATTTAAATGAACATGAAATCAATAACACTTAGATCCCGCATACAAGCACTGGTATCCTGTAAATATCAGCCATGTTTGCACATTATTATATATGCTGCTTCAGTAAAATCTCAATCTAGCTCTTTCCAATTCATCCACATGCTTTCTTTTTCCATGTAATTCCACAACTTGCTTTTTTTCTCCACAAAACATCCATCACCGCTGAATCATTCTCTATTAAGAAAATAATAAAACATGTCAGATTTGTGTGCTCCAGACTCCTAGCTTGGTTCCCAGAGTAAAGTTCAAGGTGATGTTGATCCAGGTGTCAGCTGAGGAGTTGACATGAAAACCGCAGTCTTAGCAGTGAAGGTGTTTGTCCTTAGTGCTACACCTCAGTCTCACCGAGGCTCAAAAGTCATGCGGAGCACAACGTTTTCTGCAGATGAAAAAAAGGAAAAGTTAATTGAAGTCACAGCTAATAGTTTTAACCTTTTGTTGTTGTTTGTTTGTTTGTTTTACCAAATAGGAAAACATATTTACTTTATTTATACTGATGCATACTGAATTTTAGTATGAATCAGGTTACACTGACCAGAATGAGATTTATATGGACCCAAGACTTATTAATATTTTTATATTATAGTATATAGTATATATTATAGTAATTAATGGTCAGATCAAGGTCCATGATTGGCTCAAAATGGATTAAGCATCATGTTATTTGAGGGGTAATTTGACCAATAATGGACTTTTATGAGTATTGGTATTGGGTCCTCACTGAGTTTTTATTAATATAAATCTGTAAAAAGTAAGTAATCAGAAAAATGACGGTAGATCTTGTCATTTTTCCTTATTTTCTGAAAGACCTCAGCAGTGTGCCGTCATGTCAAACTCATTGCAGATAGTCCATTTTTTAAATGCATTGCTTAAATATAAAACAATCAACAACATCAATAAATATTGTTTGGCCTTCTATGTGGGACATTCAAACCTCTTAGTTTATCATTAAGAAAATGCCAAGACTTACTAAACTCTAATGTTACCAAAAGCTGTAAGAAATAAAATAAAGTTCTGTAAAGCATTCAGATAAAAATTAAAGGAAAAAGTCGATTTTATTGACGCATCTTCATTTGCTGTTTTGTTCTGGTCAGGATCTGGATTCTGTTCAGGGAATACATCCTGGAAGGACGCTTGACCATCACAGGACACCGTGCACCCATGAAAATTCCACACACAGAGTAATCCAAACTCAGGGTCCAATGAGAGACTGGAACTACCACCGAGCTCCACGGTGCCACCTAAAGGGATACTCCTCAAGTGGGATTTCAGTTTGGGGCCTTTATATATATATATATATATATATACAGTAATGCTTATACCCTTATAATAATTTTATATTCATATTTTACTAAACATAAAAATTATTTTCACTACATTATGTTTCAAACATAAAAATATGTTTGAGGTTTATTCATATTGGAGTGGCACCGTGGTGTAGTGGTTAGCATGTTTACCTCACAGCAAGAAGGTTCCAGGTTTGAATCCCAGGCTTGGCCATTTCTTTTTGGAGTTCTTCCCGTGCTTGCATAGTTTTCAAGTTTTCCCCCAATTTCTTTCCACAGTCCAAGAACATGCATATTAGGCTAATTGGCTGTTCCAGATTGTCCTTAGGTGAGAATGTGAGTGTGAATGGTTGAGTGTGTTGGCCCTGTGAGGGTCCGCCTGTGATGTTCAATAATGCCCGCTCTTCAATTAATGTTATAACTGCATTTCTAAACATTGTAAAGACATTGCATGGAATAGTGGTATGTACCATTGCTAGGTAATGGACAGAACCAGAGTGTAAAGCTACTGTGTGTAGTCATTATGTAAATTAATACTGACCAGAGATGTATCTGTAAAAGGTTTAGACACATGTAAAGATATATAAGTCAACATCAGTCACCAAAAATACCTTTTACTCAAGTGTATAATTTATAAATTAGATTTTTTTATTTTTTCCCAAACAGTCACAAAGTGTTTGCAATTTCTTACACAAAAACAATTCCGTGGCCTCATGCAGGAACCAGATAACCTACATGCTCCTTTTTCTGATTGAATGATAAATATTTACATATTATCGTACTCGGATTCAGCCCCACAATGGCCTGGTGAGCTGTTCAGGGTGTATCCGGCCTTCGTCCACAGTCAGCTGAGATAGGCACCAGCCTCCCCACACATCTTTTTCTTAACTAAAATCAGGAGCTGGCATGTTCATCAACTTGTATTGAGCTACTTTGTGTGTTTTAAACGGATTCTCAAGTGTTGCTTTATAACATCAGTTTCTGTCCTCATACCAGACATGTTCATTGTTGTCTCTCCTGTACAGTATTTACTGCCTGATCATCTGGTACATCAGACACACATCCTATGATAATGCTGAGGGGTTCACTGTGAAGGACATTTTGAACATCCCCTAGGCTTGTGTTTTCTTGTCGCACTCAAGTTTCATTTTTTTGTTTTAGGGAATGGTGGGAAATTCTCGATTATTTAAACCCTTCCTGTAATAATGATCATGGCATCATGCAGCAAGTTGTGATGTTGATAACTAAGGATTGAAAATGTAAAGCACTGAAAGCCTCTTTATTTCCGAGACTGTTCTCTAAATAGAATGTGGGGATGTCAATCAATCAGATGAGTAATGTATTTCAAGTGTAGTTTGTACCCTGGGTCTTGAATTTTGGTGAACTGGGGTATAGTAGTGTGGAGACCTCGGGAAACCCTTCACAGGATGAATTTTATCATTGTCTACTAAGTTGTGTTGATTGATTTGACTCATGATTATTTCACTACATTAAGTAACTAACCAACAACTTAAGCAAAGCATAATAATAAAAAAAATCACATATCTGAACACAATCTTGATATCTTCATAAAGAATGAGTTTTCTGACCTCATTTGTTTAACTGGTTCCTTGCCCACCATTATACCATAATCCAGATTGAATGAAAAACGTGTTCATGGTGTTAAAGATTAGTATAAAGAGGAAAAAACAATTTTACCAAAAGCTGTTTTTTTGTTTTGCTTTTGTTGGCCGCTCAAGAATTCAGGCACAGCCCCATCTGATGGGTTTTCCCAGACAACTAAGTGAAAATAAATTAAATAACACAAGACTGATTTAAGAGCGGTATGGTGACATAGTAGTTAGCATGGCCACCTCACAGCAAGAAGGGCCTGGGTTCGAGTCCTGGGCATGGGCCTTTCTTTGTGGAGTTTGCATGTTCTCACTGAGCTTGTGTGGGTTTCCTCCAGGTACTCCAGTTTTCTCCCACAGTCCAAAGACATGCTTCACGCTAATTAGCTGATCCAAATTAACCCCTAGGTGTGAATGGATGTGTGTATTTCATTGTGGGGGTCTGGCAAGCTGTATCCCTCCTTCACCAAATGTCGGCTGAGATAGGCTCTATGCCCCAGCACATCCCTCACAGTAGGATAAAGCAGTTGAAATTAATTTGTAATTGTATCTTCTTTTTTTATTATTAAGTCTGATACTATAGCAGAATTTAGCTTTGGTGCTAAAAAACAAACAAAAATGGATTCATGAACAATCCGTAACCAGAGAATGTCACATGCTACCGGTGAAAAGTGACTTGTTTGAGAAGTGATTAACCGATTCAGAAAATGAATGAATGAATGAATGAATGTTTGGGATGAGTATGGCATGCCCAGTGAAGCAGTGGTGTGGTATTATTGTTTTTGCAGATGAGAGAATTAAATAAAGCATTATGGACTGCATTATGGTACACCTTATGGAGGTTTCCTAGTGCAGGTTTTATGCAAATTATACTAGCAACTCCTGATCCATGGAAATGTTGCAGCATCAAAAGTAAAAGGCAAAGTACTATAGTTGAGGGATGAAAACATTCCATTTATTAAGGTTTGGAACAAATAAATCAAAGGTGACAGATTACATTAAATAAGAAAAAAAGATGGAAACCTCCATTAGCAACTATCATGTTAAACAAAACATGAAAGAAATGATAAGAGAAAGCAATTAAGAAGAGAAAAACCCAGCCAAGGGGTTAGTAGCCTAACAATGTGCTCTTGTAAGAGAAATGATGTTACATTCAAGCCATATGTTCAGTTTGTTCAAATGTTAACACTATATACATTAACTAGTATGTATATACAAAACTATATACATACCATGTACTTTCCATACATTAGATTTAAAATACAAATACAATTGCTTTTGTTTTGTATCTGCAAGTGCTTCAATAGAGAGTCCTCATGGGTTTACATCTACTGTAATATATTTTATATATTCAGTGGCTCTGTAGTGCATTGATCAATAAACTGTAGCTATTACAGAGTGCTAGACACTCAACTCTTGCCCCCCACTGTGGACACTGAGCTGATAACTGCAGACTTCTTCAGATCAATTTTCATTGACTGGCTTTCAGCTCGAGACTCTATCCTGGATACTGCGGCGAGACCCATTACAGTTTTGCCTGGTTTCATACCTTTTGACATAGGGATTCGTGTTGCTGAGCAAGACCGAGTGGACTGCACATCCGTCCCGGGCTGCAGTAAAAAAAAAAGGAAAAGAAAGATATGTGTCAAATAAAAAGTAATACAGCTTTTTTCCCCCTCACATTTTCTGAATTAAATCAAAAGTAAAAATGCTTTAGTAATGTCTGAAAATTATCCAGTAACCAGTACAGTTTGGCTGAAGTCTACTTCCTTCACTAAAATACAGCCCAAAAGTCATATGTAGTTTGAACACAGAGAGGAGACAGGGAGATGGCAAGCCCCTTCACTGCAGATCACAATTTCTAAGCAATTTATTCCGAAGTAATTTGGAATCGTTTCTGTATAAATTCCGACACTGTCAAGGTGTGACCAGAGAAAGGGATGGCCATCCACTTTATTACAAATACAAAGCTAGTTATCGCTTCAAGCAGTCAAGTTTCTCAAGGAACCAAATGGCTGATTATTATTTAAATAACATCTAAAAACTTTGTGTTTAATAATATTTAATAATGCTACCATGTACCCAAGAGGGTCGAAAAGAAATGACAGTTTAAGATCCAGCTCTAGAATTGCTATTGTGCTTGTTTTAGTAGAGGTTCTTATTGTGCAGGATATGCATGTTAGCTCACGTCTGCCCACACATGTAAACTAGCTAATGCTAAGTGCTAGGCAAATAATTCAGGCCAACGTCATGGTTAAATATGAGGGATCAGTCAGTTGGTGCCAAGTGCAAATATTTTAACAATTGAAGAAAGTAATTCCACTTGTTTTTGATGGATTTGGCATAGCAGGTCATTCCAGGGTTAGTTAACAGTCACATGTTAGGTAATATTGCACTTATCTATACCTGGACAGAGATCTATCTAGGGAGCAGACACCCCCTGATATCATTTTGAAACAATTCAGAAGCAACTGTAATGTAGAAGATTGCACATCATTATGTTGTTTAGGGTCACAAAGTCACACAGTTTTATTAATTGCTTAATTACTAATAGCAAACAAGTGGGTCAACATTTTCGATTTGCAGTGTATGCTCACTCACCACAGACTGGGTTGGCTTGGAAGGAGCAGATGTGATGGGGGTAATGGTGATGCTACTTGTCATCTTGCCAGGTGTGGTTTTTCCTAAAGAAGTCGAGGACTGTCGGGGGGAACGTAGGACAGTCCCCGTGGTGGGTGTCTCCTTGCTCTCGGTGCATACAGTCAGAGGCCTTACTGTGATTGCTGGACTGTTTCCAGACTCCTGAGGCCTCTTGAATTGACCCCCAAGATGAATATGGATTTTGTTGTCTTCTGTTGTTATGATGTTGGTGTTGGAGTTGTATTTGCGGACTGGCGTGGACACTATCTGTTTCTCCGGAGTCACTTTGAACACAGCTCGGCCCATACTCGAGGCCTCATGAGGATCTGGAGAAATGGGCGCCTGTAACACTGGGCTCGTGCTAACTGTGATGACCGAGACAGGAGAGCTTGAATTGTCAGGTGAAGAGATCTTGCTTTCCTCTGGGGACTTGGCTCTAGAGAAGGTCGTAATGGTCACTGGAGACTTGGTCCTGTCCATTACGTCATAGCTGCCCTTTGGTGACACAGTAGTTGGTTTAGGAACTATAGTTATCCGTGGTTTCTGCAGCCCTAAAGTGGGGATAATTGTGGTGCTAGAGAAAAAGTCCTCGGCACGGGGACTCGTGATCTCCAACGTGGCAGTGCTGTTTTGGTGATCTGGAGTCACCCTTATATGGAGTGGCCGGCCTGGTTTTTGTGACATGGTTAACTCTGCTGGTTGAGGTGACACATCTCCATTAACTTTATAAGTCAACTTGTCTAAGCCATCCTGTGCATCAGCACTTGCTTCTTTCTTCTTCATCCAGGGAATCAATGACTTTTTCATACCTAGTTCTGCAGATGTATGTGAATAACGGTCCTGCACTGCTGGTTTTTTGAGACCTTTCTGCCTCAAATTGCTCATCACGTGATTTTCTTCCAGAACAGATTTCCTTATGAAAACTGCTGGAGTCTCTTCTTCAAGAGCTTCATTAGCATGTTCGTCTGTCTGGACAGCTGTTGAAGTTAGAGGGACATCCACTATCCTCCTTCCATTCATGCTGGGCCGTAGTGCTCTGCTGTATCGTTTAGTCACTTCTAACTCTTTGGTGAGGTTTAGGATCTGTTGGCTCATACTTTTCTTTCTTTCCTGCTCTTCAATGAGCCTCTGCTGTAGAACTGTGTAATCGACCTGAAGTTGAGATAACTGATCCTCCTTGTTCATCAGCTCATGAATCTTTTCTTTTAGAGCCAGGACATCTGCCTGTAAATCTCTGGTTTTGGCCTCCTCCATCTTACACCTCAATCTTAGCTCAGCTTCTTGGCTCACAGCCTCCCCTTTTTCGATGGCCTTGTTTCTGGCAATCTGTGACTTCATTTCCTCCAGCAGCTGAGAAAGGACATTGGCTTTATCCTGCTCTGTTCTGAACTTCTTTTCAAGCATGTCATATTCATCCTCTGTCTTCATCAAGTCACCCTCCACAACTTCTAGCTGCTTCAAGCGGTTCTTCAGCCTGTCAATCTCCTCTGTTAACTCCTTAACCTTGTTGTCTTCTTCAGCATATCTTGACTTCTCCACATCAGGTCTGCTTCTGAATTTTTTTTCAGCCTCCTCCAAACAGTCCACCCTCTTTTGCATTAGGTTGACCTTTGCATTAAGATCATTTTGTTTCTCTTCCTCACATGCTAGTCTAGTCCTTAGGTCATTTTTCTCCCTTGTGAGAGCTGACACTTTCATCTCCATCTCTGACTTCAGTTTCAAAAGCTTTTTGCTCTCTTCAATCAGCTTCTCTGTGATTTCCATGACCTTGCCTTGCTCAGCCTTATATAGCTTGCTCATGTCTTCACTTTTTTTCTCCTCTTGCTTAATTCTTTCTGCCATATTCTTCCTCTCATCCACTAATATCACAGTGAATGACTTAAGTTTTGTCAAATCATCTTTTAAGCTACTTTCTGCCTTTTCAAACCTCGATTCAGCACACTGAAGCTCTTTAACATGATTTTTAACAGTCTCCAGCTCCTTGGTTAAGTTCTTTGTCAAGTTCTTCTCCCGTTCTAGGCTTCCATGGAGTTGTGCACACTCTGATTTGCTCGTGTTAAAAGTTCCCTCAAGTTTCTCCATGTTTGCCATCCTTTTCTGTAGCTTTTCAATTTCAAGTTTCAGCTCCCGACTGTGACTCTCCTCATCCTGAAGTTTTCTCCTCAGCTCCTTGCACTGTGCTTCTGCCTTTGTGATCTCTTCATCCTTTCCCTCCATCTCCAAGACTTTCTTACGGAGAGTTTCAAGCTCAGCCATGAGGCTTGAGTTTCCACATTCTCCCCTGCTGATTTTGTCTCTCAACTCTTGCAAATCCTCCTCGGATTTCTGAAGTGCTTTATTGCTGTCCTCCAGCTCCTCAATTCTTCGGGACAGACCAGCCAGCTTTGTGCGTAACTGTCGGTTTTGGGACTCCTGACTGGAGAGCTTGATGGTCATGTCCTCATGCTCCTGTGAGAACTTAGCAGCTTTATGCTCTAATTCCACTTCCAACTTCTGAATTCTCTGACTGTCCTCATTGTATTTGCTGGTGACACTTTCCAAATGTTTATCTCTCTCCTGCAATGTTTTGTCGAGGTCCATGATCTTTTGGCTTTGCTGATCAATCTGGTCAATGTGGAGCTGTCTCTCGTCCACCAGCATCAGAGCGAAGGACTTCAGCTTCACCAGCTCTTCTCGTACTTTCTCCAGCTGCCTGCTGTGATCCTTGTCTTTACGAGTTTGGTACGCCTTCTCCTGTTCCAACAGTTTCTTTAGTCTGAGAAGAATACAAAGGGAATCAAAAATATTGTAAGAAAAATGAGTCATTTACAATTCTTTCATTCATTAGCGTAAAAAGAACATTGTCTAATTTTTTTCGCATGAGATTTTTTGCCCTATATTTAAGTTGTTTACCTGGCAAAGGGAAAACCCACATGTGACAGTCCTGTCAAAATGAAATCAGATTCTAAATTAATAGAATACAAAGCAGAGAGGAAGAAAAAGGAAAAAAATGATGACAGCAGAGAACAAAGAAGGAGTTAGAGCTGATTCTGAGCTCTCATGTGATTGTCTCTGACAACAGATTAATGTTTTTCACATGCTTTGCACGATCACAGCATTGTAAGATTTTAAAAAGTAACATGGCATGAAAGACTTCTACTAAATCCCTGTTACTTTTATAAGTGCTAGTCAGGTACATCTAAAAAGCAACCATCTGTGACCGTGGTAAATGTTTAAACTGCTTCAGCTCTGCAGGGGACCTTTATGTCAGCACAATAATTCCACTGCAAGCTTATCAAACCTCCTTAGATATTAGTCATTATTTTTTCAAGTCACAATATTTGCAAACATACTTAATGTCAGAGATCACAAGATTCCTAAGACCTAATTCCAAGCTGTATCCCGCAGTGTGCTCATATCCTCAACATCTGTCAGATTCTTAACAGATTTCAAACTCACCCACTAGCTATGATGTATTCCATGTGAGTCCATGTATAATAAGTCTTCAGCTGTGTCTGTCGTTATGAACCATTAAGACTTCGGCAGGGTCGAGTGAAGGTCCCATGCTCCCTGCAGAACTAGCCATCACATACCAAAGATGTCATTGGTGCGAAATGAAAGGTGAACGCTGTGTTGAACGGCACTGCTCCACTCGCCGGTGATATCATCCTCCCATATAAGGCACAGAATTGTTCTCCCCTTGTTTGGGCAGAGGAGGAGGGGACTGAGTAAGGGGGTGTCGTTTCTCACAAAGTCTGTCCTCACTCTCTTTTCACTGTTTGCTTAGAATGAAGTCAGGATGTTGTCTTAGGAAATGCACAGGACAACAATCGGTCAAAGTGCCAAGTGGTCAAAGTACTTAAAGATCGCAAGAATTCGCAGTTCACACAGCACACAAACTAGGAGTCCTGCATGACCTAAATATTTCCCTTCTCTTTCATGACCAAATGTTTCCATGGAGACAGGAAAACAATGCAAAAGAAAAGTTTTGTTTTGTTGAGGGAAGAATGCCAGACTCATTCTCTGTCTAGCTCAAGCCTGTTACCCAGAAATACCGCTGGTAAAGATGGTTTTCTTTATTTATTTATTTTTGAGTTATGAGAACTGTACAACATCAAAACAGTGATGGAAAAGCTTTAAAACTGGTCTGAGTAGAATGCTACATGCAGGACATTTTATTGTAGGAAAGGCAGCTAAAGGCAGCCGTTGGTTTAGGATAAATATTTATGCAAAATATGCAAAATGGCTGAAAAGCTATGACTACGTTGGTCCAGAGGCCCAGAGCATGCAAATACCACAAAGATGATGTAATCACCAATCTTAGGTGAAGACATGCAGCCCGACCTTTTCCTAATCTGAAACTGACTGTAGATGACCAAAGTGTTCTGGTTAGTTTATACCGGTTCTGAATACATTCTCAAAACAGTAGGTATTTAAGTAGATAACAGATTCAGAAATCTTCCAGTTTCAATTTATGGTTAAAAATAAACAATTACATCAGCTTTAAGAATGTGACCAGGCTAAATTATAAGGCTAATAGGAATTTATTAATGAAACTCCTTTTAAACGCAGCTTTAGGCTTAACCGCCATCAGGAAATGATTATGTAATTTTAAAAAGGGGGGTTGAAATGTTAGAAGTACATTTGAAGCATATTAGAAGGGTGCTTTATTTGGAGAATGTTACACTGTAAAGAAAGGAAAAGCTTCCTCTGCTTAAAATATGAAATAATTTGACTAAATAAAAGTTTTAAAAACAACCAACATACGTAATCTGATGCAGAGCGGCAGCAGCAAGTCAGGACTCCCCGTTAAAATGGCCTACACAATAAGTTTTATTGTTCAGGGTGGGCTTTCTGCTTAGTGCCCTTCTAACCAATCACAGGTGCTGTGGGGTCCATATGACATCACCTGTGATGCATTTCTGAGATGAGCAGATCGGAGAGGAATGCGCTCACACGTTGCTGAAAGATGAGCACTGAGACAGGAGGCGATGTTGGGAATTGGGGGGGTCAGAAAGGGCAACTGCAGCAGCACAAACATGACCAGATACATATACCATATATGACAGCCAGGTATAACTACAGTGCAAATAGTTAAAAAGCAAATAGTTAAAAAGTGCCAGTGAAAGGACATTTTAAGTGCGGAGAACCTTTCTAACATGAGGCAAAGATGAAATATAAGTATATAAATGTAATGATCCATGGTTTTTATTTTCATTACAACATCCAATAACCATCCGATTCTGTCACGGTCATAGAAAATGGTCCCATTTCTGTTGTAATGTGCATATAAATTACGCAAAACATTACAAATGTAGTGTAATGCTGGACAACTTGTGCTGTGTTTATATACAGAATAGGTTCTGTCTCGTGTCAGTAAATGCTGTACATATGGCAAAAGTAGCAGCAGCAGTAAATAATGTAAATATCTGTATGATTGCACACACTGTGAACAGTAAGTAGTGAATTTCACCTCTGCATTTAACCCATTCTTGCACACCAGAAATGAGCACACACAACCACTAGGCACAGGACCATGGGAACTCTGGAAATCTGCACTGGAACAGCAGCACGGTGGCTCACAGCAAGAAGATCTTGGGTTTGAGTCCCAGGATTGGAGAGGGCATTTTTGTGCATGCTCTCCCCATGATTGTGTGGGTTTCCTCTGGGTGCTCTGGTTTCCTCCCACAATCCAAATACATGCACATGAGGCTAATTGGCTGTTCCAAATTGCCCCTAGGTGTGAGTGTGGTTGGTTGTGTGTGTTGGCCTGCGATGCACTGGCGAGTTGTTCAGGATGTACCCTGTCTTCGCCCAGCATCAGAAATAGGCTCCAGCCTCCCCGCAGCCCTAGTGGGATTAAGTGGTTCGGCAAATGAATCAATAATGAACTAATTAATGAATTACCAATACCATAGTACTATGCATATTTAAGGAAAATACTACAATAACCATACTTTATAAATACCAAGTATGTTTATAAGATTTTTGTGAACCAGTGAACTGAGACGCTTATATAATTTTATACTTATGCCTGCCATAAACAATTAGTGTCTTACTAAGTAAACATTCATTTCAAAGATACTCATGAGTATTAAACATGTTCTAAGCAATCTTAGTTTTATAGGTGAAGAAATCAGGGCTTGCCAATATGTGTCAAATTTGATACGAGCAGCATTAAAAGCTTTAGGCTGAATACTAAAAAGGCCATGAAACCACAGATTACTCGCTCAGATCAACACATAACATTAATAGTGACCACGACTGAGTGAACACACACAAACACTGCATGTATCATTTTAATAGCTCAAACAGTGTAGCAAGAGATACTCTTCATTACAGAGTTTTGTCTGTGAAACTGATCTGATCAAATGTTTAGATTACAGTATAGAAATTGATTATAGCAACTAGTTGTGCTGCGAACACCAAGAGTAATAGAGTTGTTTGATTTTCAAAGAGGGCATATTGTGGGTCAGACTGATGGTGGACTTAGCCAGCAACAGATGACATAACCTTGCCACAGCCAACAGAGTGATCATACAATTCACCGACAAAGGCCCGGAGGCATCTGCATTAATTTGGGTACTCTGTAAATCTATGTATAAATTTCTTTAAAATGATTATGTCTATATCCTTACGTCTGTTACATAATAATAATAATTAAAAATATATAAATATAATGATAATTCTTATTATTATTAATATTATTTTTATAGGGGCAGTGGTGGACTGGTAGTAGGGTGCTGAATTACTGATCCGAAAGTCAGCGAATCAAGCTCCGCTATCAATGGGTTGTCACTGCTGTTCCCCCAGTGCAGCTAACTGGGTTATCAAATGCAGGCCATGTCTCTCACTGTCTGTGGTGAGAGGCTTGTAAAAGAACCATTGCTGTCAAGAGTAGGCTGCATATCCGTCAGCGTGTTTCTGCCCTTTGATGGCCTGGCGAGCTGTCCAGGTGTACTCTGCCCTCGCCCAGAGTCGGCAGCCTCCCTGTGAACCTAATTAGGATTAAGAAGCTCAGAAAATGAATGAATGAATTGTTATTATTATTATTAGTAGTAGTAGTATTTTCTCAATATTAATTTATTAGTGAATCTGATAACCATTATAGTGTAACCAAATGCTCTGAGACAGCTTGGAGTTAGTAGGTTGGAACATCGCACGTATAAAAGTTGCAAAATATACTTTCGATATTTTTTTTTTTCTTTCCGGCTAGCGGAGTAACCATGTCTACTTTCTATAAACTGTTGTGAGCACCCTTGGCGTGAGTTAAGCACCCCCTTTAATGTCAGTAACAAGCATTTTATAACACAGGCATGTGGTGAAAACCTAATGCATGTTTCTGCCATCGCACATTTCCAAGAAATGCCGCCGCAAATAAATTGGATAATTAGATGAAGCTGTAATAGAAACTCATTTCCAAACTTCTAAATAAATGAAAGACTGTAAACAGGTTTCTGCAAAACTAAATCTTTAATCCGTTCACCTCACAGCCTTCTGCTTCCATACTGAACACAAGCAAAAGCCATCATTTATACACCAAGAGAAAAGCCTTAGATTTGCATCAGGTTGTCAAAACTTGGAGGAAATTATCCATGCAACACTGGATAAGATGAGATCAGTGTGTGCATTTGAGTGTTTTCATGCCTTCATGATGAGCACACAAGGGAGTCTGATAGCAATCGTCTTCTGTAAGGGAATTATCAGATGAGGCCAGAATATTACGAAGCATGTGTCCCAACATGTCAGGCCTTGAGAATGTGAACACAGAGACATGATGCTCAGGTTGCCCAGTTGTGTGCGCTGCTTATCCAAATAGAGTATAAACATAGCTTTGCCACAGCTAATGAGAAACAGCACTTCTCTGTTGCGCTGATGTAGTCCAGTGGTTCCCAATCCTACGCCTGGAGTTTCCCTGTGCCACACACTGTAGTGTTCGTCCTGCTCTAACACATTGATGGCAAGTCAGGAACAGCCTGTTAATGAGCTGATCAGTTGGATGAGGTGTGAAGGCAAGAAAAGCAAATCAGGTTTTTCCTGGGCCAAGATGGAAAAACCACTAAATAACCGAGAAGCAGCTGTGTGTGCTACATTCAAGGTTGAGTCTGCTAAAGTATAGTATTGCAGCTCATTCAACTGTTAGTTGTATAGTGCTTTTAACAACAGAAAAATTGGCTTTACACACAAAAATCCCTGATATAAAAGGAGGAACAATTCTTCAGAGAAAACAGACTTAAAAGGAAATGACCTTCTTCTGGGTGACACCAGATAGTACAGATTTTTCTCATTACAGTATAGCTGTGTAGTAGAGAAAAGACAACAAGTCAAAGTGTGTTGAAAGTATGTTTTCCATATGAGCAAACTGTAAATAAATTTCCTGGAGAACAGAAAAGGTCTTTATATCTTCATTTATCACTTTATATCTTCATTTATCGAAGCTTTAGCTATGTTTGCCTACATATTTCACTTTCCTGCTGCAGTGGAAAGCTGGATGTCCTACTGACTTCTTCCAGATTTCAGACCTGATTATACAATTCAGCTGTTTACATTACACTCATACCCATTTTGTATCAGTGTAATTTTCTAAATGAGCAAAATGATCAAATTTGTTGTCAGAATATGAGGGTAGATTCCCAATGAAATCTTGTTCTTTACCTGAATATATTACATTTTAGAACAGCTTTAACCCACAAGCTGTTAAATGTGCCACCCCACCACTATCACACACTGACTGAATAATAATCATTCAGATCATCCGTCTGGACAGTGCAATATCACCCCATTTAGTGCAATACTCATGTTTAGAGCGGGTCTCTAACATTAAATAACATTATATCACCACGGGCGGAACACTGGTGTAGTGGTTAATGGTTCACAGCAAGAAGGTCCAGCGTTCGATTCTTGGGCTCGGGAGGTGTCTGCATGGAGTTTGCATGTTCTCCCCGTGCTTGCGTGGGTTTCCTCCGAGTACTACGAATTCCTCCCTTATTCCAAAAACGTGCACTTTATGCTGATTGGCTGTTCCAAATCACCGCTAGGTGTGAAAGTGATTGTGAATGGACTAGCGAGCTGATAGGAAGTACCCCGCCTTCAAGCAGTGTCAGCTAAGTTTAACCCTAGTAGGTTTAAGCGGTTCTGCATATAAATGAATGAGGGAGCGTCCAAAGTGCAACCACATCCCCAAGACCATGAAGGCCATACCACGTCCTTATCAGTTTCTACTGGCTTTCTACTACATCGTACCATGAGTTGATGAGTGTGATGAGGATTTTACCTGTGGCCTGTTTATTAAATATTTAAATCTTCAACTGGATTTTTCCTAAAGCAGCTTTGTCATAAAGTCTACCACATCAGGCCTGAATGCTTAAAAATAAAAACATGGCACATTTTAATAATGTTTTTAGAGTACAGATATATTAATAATTTACTAGACTATACATAGAGCACAGTCCTGTTTATCCCGAGGCATGATCAGATCTATTTTGTTGCTATAATATTAAGACAAATATTAGTAAGCATATCAAAATGTTACTTGGGGAGGAAAAATAATTTGTTTAAAATTTTGAATACATTTAAATTGTTACTTGAAGGTGAATAAGCAGCTTACTTCGCTAATCAGTTTGAGGGGCTCCTCATCTTTTGTGATTATTATAGTTGCGATTTTAACCATCAGTTGGACTGTGTGTACGCTCCTAACATTTCTGCTCAGCAAATTTGAACAACTTGTAACATTACATTTTCTATCAAAAAAATCAATAAAGCACAGTGATGCACCATTTCTCAGCTGCTTGACAGTAGAAGGTAGAAAGACATCTCAGAGATAAAATCATGACTCATTTAAAATAAGCGAATTGTCCCTAGCTATGAGTGTGTGAGTGGTTGTAGGTGTGTTGTCCTTGTGTTGGACTGGCAAGCTGTTTAGGGTATGCCCTGCATTCACCCAGAGTCTGCTGCGATGGACTCCAGCCTTCCTGTTGCCCGAGTAAGATTCAATGAATGAATTAAAATTGATGTGTGTTTTAGATCAGCTGGCTGTGTCATTTGTTCCTGATTTGGCCTAAATATCTCTTTGGTCAGTGTTGATTGCTGGATCGTTAATCAGTGGTGCTTTACAAGGCCTTAATCATCTTCTCTGAGCCTAAAATGTAGCCCATTTAGTTCATCTGATGCTCTTCTGCTTCATGTGCTGCTGTGTGGCAGCCTTGTGATTACATTAAATCTGAACCAGACATGTTTATGGAGACAGTGTGTGGTGTGTATCCTAGCTCGATGATTCATTTCTGACTTGGGAAAATCAACTGTATCATACCGTGCCGGAAGAAACTGGAGCATTTAAAGTATTGCTGAAACATTAGGCTCCAGAACTTCATAACACATACATTATAATCACACTGAAAAAGTAATGCCTGACTCGAAATGAAGAGCTCATGACAATATTTGTAAAATGATCAGAGATTTTTGTATGAAGTAAATGGAGAGAAAATAATGACTCCATAAATTACTCATATGTACTGAATAATGTACAAACATCTGTATAGCCTGAAACTAAATTCTCTTATAACATTAGGTCATTTTGAATATAGGCAACATATTTCTACAATACTGCATGATTATTTATTTATTATGTGTTCCAGTAATGGCAATGACTTCATTTTTATCCAAAGTAAATGCATATGTATTGATAATAAATAAATAAGGGTTTCATAACACAAATAAATATCTATGACTGAGTATTTATGATTATTGAGCACTTTTCATGGAGATTTAAGTCAAATGTATGTTGATATTTTATACTTTCAGACAGCTGGCATGTGTCATTTGTAAAAAGGTTCATGTATTATAAGTTTGCATACTCCATGTCTTTGAAATTACAGTTCATAAGTGTTATTATATTTTATTCAAGAGATTTTCTTGTTTTTGATTGGTGGGAAGCCATGGAATAATTCTTGGTATCGCATCATTGCCATGGGATAATTGAAATATTGTTATCCCATGGACCGTTGCGGATACTGTTATCCTGTTGCCATGGGATAAGTTGAAAGGTTATTGCACCACTGGCACACGAAACACAGTAACATGACTGTCTGCTCTGGAAATATTTAGGATCAATAATAAAACAGTTACAAAATTCTGCTTTCATATAACAGAGAAAACACAAGTTTTATAATTAGTTGTTAGCAAATAATACCCCTTTGACTGAACAATTCTCTATTTCTCCATGAAGCAAATAAGCCTTGCAACAAAACGCAATAACTCAGACAATTGCAGTACACTGTGTGTCCTGGTAAAGACACCGTTCTATCATCGCCAGCATGAACAATTTCAGTAGTTTGTGCTGCCGTAGTTCTTCTGTGAGATCAGACCAGACATACTGGCCTTCTTATCAGAGGAACCTATGATACTCTTGTTTCACTGGTTGTCCTTCCTTGGACCACCTACATTTACATTTACAGCATTTGGCAGACGTTCTTATCTGAAGCAATTATCATTTTTATACAACTGAGCATATGAGGGTTAAGGGCCTTTCTCAAGGGCCCAACAGTGGTGATAGTGGGGATTGAACAGCTGACCTTCATCAGTAACCCATCGCCGTAACCACTAAGCTACCTTTGCTAGGTACTTAACACGGCATCCCA
>JBCNYG010000002.1:14293657-14312358 GCA_039654305.1 Porochilus rendahli | reverse complement strand
ATATATATATATATATATATATATTTAAATATAAGGTCAAGATGATGTTAAATTCCCTGTTGATCTGACAGTTCAAGTGTTTGCATTGTGTTTCCAGAAGGATTTGAAAATGAACCCAAATATCCCAGGCTTAGTGCAGCTGGGAATGGATGAGTGTAGGGACTGATGGAAGGATGGCTTGATCTTTTATTTATTTCAGCAAGATCCTGAGAGTGCAGTTATTTTTGGCTTATAATGGGCGGTTTACTGCAATCGAGCTTTTGCAGGCCAAGCCCAGAAAGCCAGAGGCCTTATATTTAGATATATGGCAGGAATAATGAGGATATGCATGTTATTTTCATTCCCAATCCACCGGTTTCAGGGTTGGTGTCACATGACTTTTTTTTTTTGTTTTTGGGGCACAGATGCATACACTAATCATTCTTGGGATATTTCATGCTGCAGTTTAAAGGAAGCTTAGTTTTTGCTTGTTTGCTATTTTTGGTGGCAAGAATCTTGAAATGGCCAGCTTGGTGCTAGTGGTTAGCACGTTCGCCTCATAGCAGGAATGTCCTGGGTTTGATTCCCCGGGTTTGTGTGTGGAGTTTGCATGTTCTTGTTGTGTGGGTGTCCATCAGGTCCTCCCACAGTCCAACAACATGCACGTTAGGCTAACTGGCTGTTCCAAATTGCTCTGAATCGTGGATGTTTATGAATGATTATATATTTTTAATTTAAACTTGAGTTACCCATCCATTGTTTCCTTTAAATCAGTGAAGTCATTTGCATTTTGCCGAAATGTCTTATTGCAATTATATTTTTACTTATGCTGTAAAATGTCTACCAGATGAGCAGAATACGAATGTCATGAATCATCCAAATGCACACCAACATTCGTCTGGAGTGTCTGGGATCATTCATGATGCTCCCACACAATCTGAAAGCATTTAGTGATTGATTTTGAGAGAGCGCTTATTTGCATACCACATCCTTCTCCGATATCTGGTGTATGGTGTTGCGCTGCATTTCAATTGCTGGAAACTGTGTAAACTGTCAATATCTTTGAACAGGAAGTAGTGTATGGGAAAAGCAAGACCCTTTTGATCCTCATATGAGGATCCCACACATAGATGTTCACAGAGTAAACGCTTGCTTTGGAAAGTGGGGTTCAGGCAGTAATAGGGTATTAATGGTAAATTTGCAGCAGATGTCTAGGAATAATAATATAGATGAATATGTGAAATTAAACTGTTCCTTAGGTCGTCTTGACATCAAGGAGCCCTCAAGGAGGCATTTTATTCTGGGGAAAGTTTATTTAGTGTGCTCTAAACGCTCACCATGTGCAAGAAGGGTGTGAATCATGTGTATTTATGGCTCCTAATCAGTGTTAAAGGTACATCCTAATTTAGTTACACTTGCGAAAGCAAATATCAAGGGTACAAAATGTGTACTTTAGGGTATACATGCCATTTTGTAATTAAGTGACAAAATCTGTTTTTAATTTGACTTCAAACGGTTTTACAATCACTGTTTTTCAAAACGTCTCGGCTGTGGTATAGGGAAGCATCATAGTGCTATAAACGTTCCTGCGCAAGTCATCTATCATCATAATGGCAATGCAGAGAAATGATGCTTGTGTGTTTGTTTGTTTTTATTTTTTTCCCCCTGAACGGAGAGATGATGGTGTGGATGTATGCAAAGCTGTCACGCACTATTTAAAAAAAAAAAAAAAAAAAAGTCAAATAGAATCAGGATGCTGCATAATATTTAGAATGCGCATAAAGGCCATCCATGTTTGATTCCCTGTAGGTGTGTTGGGAGTTGAAAGAAAGTGACTAAGGGAAAAAGGATGCTTTTTTTGGTGCAGTGCCCTGCAGCGGTGGACCGGAGTGTTACGCAGCAGCTGATGCATGTGCGCGTCCGTTCTCTCGATGCTAACCAGCACCTGCAGCGTCACTGCTGCAGCCCAGCTTTCCCCTGTGCTTTACGGCCCTGAGGAAAGTGGCGCAACCTGCGGGGCAACTCCATTTGCGATGTTTGACTATGCCAACCTGCCGATCAGCGCAGTGAAGAAATGCAGGCGGGTTGTGTTTATGCTGCAGATTATGGCGGCGTGTCAAATGTGCTGCTTTATTGCAGGATTTCTCGCTCTCTTCTTCTGTCTGCATCTCTTTCACACTTAGTCATTCTCTCATGTTCTTGTCCCATGATGTGGCCTATTTTAAGAAAAGTAAACAGTCTGCCTGTTAATTGCGTTTTCTTATGTTTCCCACATGAGTGTTTAATAAGCAGTAAATGAAACCAGTTAAAGCTAGTTATCTCATATGCATTCACACTCGAAAAACTGCAGGTATTATATGGTGTACTACAGTCTTTGGATGAGTTTTTAGTGTTATAAAATGAAATAAAATAAAAGTCCTATCTATAATGGGTCTAGTGCTTCCAAGTCATAGTCCGTCTTTTTTTTTTTTTTTTTTTTTTTTTCTTCCTGGTGTGTGTTCCGTAAAGTAGGTTAACACTTAACTAGTGTATAGTGGTCAGCTGAGCCAAAGGAAATTATATGGAGACTCTGGGCATAAAACAAACACAAATCGGTGTAATGCTTGTTCTGATGCATTATCGTTTCGATAGGAAAAGTGTTATGGGGTGAAATTTAGCAAAACTAAGCTACTAGTCCTAATTTCATTCTCCCTACAGATTTTTGATTCGGCATGAGCCAGCAGACTAGTGTTAATTTCCACCCCGGTGTACACGATGGTTTGTACGGCACACGCTTCATGTAAGTGGGTTTAAAACCATTTCATTTGAGGGGAGGTTTTTTTTAAAGGAGTCTCCAGTGTCAGTCAGAGATAAAGCTCTGAGATGAGTGTTGAGTTGCTTCTTGGTAACAAAGATGCAACTTTTTAAATTATTATTTTTTTTTAAACAATAATTTTTGCATAACTGTAAGACAGGATGAGAAAGTCATGAAAGTTGTTGTACTGAAGTTCTGTTTTTGTCCAGTGTAACAATAAACTAATAAAACTGATAATCATTACCAAATTATTGTTTTAAAAGAGAAAACAATTGTTCCGTTATTACAAAAATAATCAGCTTTGTTTCCACCCATACAGCACCATTGCATCTCTGATAATTTTCCTGTAAACACTTGTATTATTATCTTTTATTCCTTAATAATAATGATATTAGCTTTGTTCAACACTACTGACGCAACCCTTAGACATCACCCGTGTCTTTGCTAATCCACTACATGTCCTGGTGTATGTTTTGTAGAGTAAGTTAACTCTTAACTTGTGTACACAGGCCAGTTGACTCGATGGCAGATGGACCTGTGGCTCTTACCACAGAACAAACACAAATCTGAGCGCTCCATATGGCACGTTGCTTCTTACTGGTACACGATTAAATGGTTTTGTTCATCTATTAACATTAAACTGATTATAATGTAACTGAAACAGAAGACAAGGACAAGGCTAAGTGAGTAGCTGGTAGATGACTAGCTTCAAAATTACAATTATTGCTTGAATTCTTATTGTGCTTCATTAAAAAAATAATTTGCATTGGTTACACTTGTGCGTCTAGCCTTTAATTTAAATGCACTCAAAATTTGTCACTGGACCTTTTGGAATTGCAGTAGTGCAGCGTTACTAAGTGAAAGTAATTGAGCATTACTTTTTTCAGTACTGCTTTAGAGTTATGTTGTCTTTTTTGGAAATAAACAGTGTGATTTATTATGGATTTTGGTGAGCTGAATTTATATATCCCAATAAAAACATCTGATTTGCTGCTGTTTCTAAGATATTTAAGTTTTTTTACATTTGACAACTACATAGAGTTTTTGAAATAAATCCTAAACATAATTCTTCCCAATCATAGTTTCTCTGATTATTTATAAAATAACTTTTGGTACGGAAGTGGAAAAACCTCATTAATAGATATATAAGTACAGAGATCAGTTCTTATAGTGTTTACTTGCTGCTTCTTGGCCTTTTTCTTGTAGTCATTAAACTGTACAGTCCATTTTTCCCCCCTTCTTTGTCAATTCTTTCCCAAGCGGAGGTACCATGCAGAAGTAAAAATGGTTGGCTTTCTCCAAGTCATTGGCACAGTATCAAAGCATTGTTTTTTTTTTTTTTTCCCTCTTTAACCACTGGTGGAGATTTTTTGAACAATTATTGCAGCATATATATGAAGCCCAGTTTTTGTCCCAATCCCCAATTTTTGTACCCAAAGGAAAGGTGGTAGGATTTCTCTATCAGTTATCCTGCGCTTTGGTGCTGCATGTGTCACTGCAAACATAGAAGTTATCTGCAATCTTCACACAAGTACAAGGCATGACGTTGTCTGAACGAACGAAAAAAAAAATTGTCCCATGAGATCTGAAGAATAAAACATTAACGATTGGCTCTGTGTGAATTCGGTGAAATGGCTTTACATGGCTATTTTGATTATCGTGATAATTATTTTGATATTGTGATATGATTATTCAAATCGTCAGGTAAACTCAAACTATATAATATAACGATAATTAAAGCTCTCACTGACCTGCTGTAGGGAATTGCAATGCTGTTCACACGTTTACTTGGAAAGATTTTAAAGTGGTAAACATGAGGGAGTTACATAGGCGTATTGCTTCCTGTGTGAATGCGGCTTAAAAGCTGTTATAGTATACGTAGGGCGATTTGATTAGATTTAGCAGAACTATCACCGTTCCTTTGGAAATAGACAATAGAAATGGTACTGTTTTAGATGAGATTACTTAGCCCTAGTTACATATTTAATCAAGATCAGTAAGCTCTAATTTCAACAAAAATTGATATCCTCACATTTAATTTAGGAGTAGCACAGAAGTAGAATCTTTAAAAAAAGTAAATATTTATATTGTTATGCATATTGAGATCGACTGATTAAAAAAAGTAATGATAAGAAATTTTCCTGTGTCACCCACTTCTAAGAGTACATATGTTGGACAGTTCTCACTCTAGATACCACTCTAGACCATCTTTCCCCAAAATGGGTGCGATTACACTGGTGTTCAAGCAGCATTGTTGCTGTGCATTGGGTTTTTATTTACCTGGTTCTTATTTAGAATAATGATCTTAGACATAAATTTAGTAAAATGTATTTTTTATTTTTTTTATTATTATTATAAGCAGTGTTAAATTGTATTAGACTTTTGACTTATTGCTTTGGTCTGTTACTGCCTGGCACTGAATATTTGTGGCTAGGGCAGCAGCCCAGTCAGCAGCATACCTGTCACAATGCTGGTTGGGTTTCTTTTGCTATTTATTTATTTATTTATTTATTTATTTTTGATTCAGAACAGTGATAGTCTGATAGCTGACTCTTCCCAGCCATCCGGTGTAATAAATCCAGCACATAGTGTTGGCCATTTTATCATATCTGAGCTTCAGAAATTTGACACGCCATTGTTTGAGAAATCACATAGCCTATATATCAGGGTCAGGACCAAGTTGATGCAGGTTTTTGCGGAATGCATTTGGATAAATAATTCAATAGACACACACACACACACACACACACAGCACTACTAAATGTCAGAAACACCAGGGCGACTAATGAAAATGCCTAGATGCATATGACAGGATTTTGGTCAGATGGTCACACTCTAGAGACATGTTATCCCATATGCTACCCCATATCCATTCCATGTCTTCATCTCCCTAAAAGAGCTCCACACCTCTTTCTATTAGCCATTGTTATACCTAAAGCAAATCAACAGCAAACAGATGTGCATGGGAATGTGAACCCATATGCTCTTCTGTGTCTCAGCATTTTATTTATCTTAAAAGAACCTTGAACATGAATATACACCAAAAGTAAAGTAAACTGTTTAAACTAAACAAGCTGTGTGTCTAAATAGAGAAACTCGTCTGCCAAATGCTGTAAATGTAAAATGTAAATAATCCAGTACAGGCTGGATCCTTCTGACGGTTTACTGTTTTAATTCAGATTTTCTGATTTTATAGGTTATTAATTAAGAGGGATATGATTTTATATCATACAAGGCAGCTGATTAGTCATTTTGTTTAGTAGTTAGCAGAGTTTGCTTAAATAGCTTTAGGAGCTTTGCATGAAGTTTAAAAATGGGGGGGGGGTGCTAATGTTCACTATAGAAAAGTAAAAGCTAGTTTTTCTGCCCTTCCAAGTCAGGGCTTGATAAATTCAAAACCTGAGATGATGAGACTCAGTTTGCACTAACCGATTATTTTAACATAACTTAAACAAGGTCATGAGTCTTGTGGTTGATCATCATTCATACAGTAAAACGCATACTGGTTGGTTTGAGCCAAATAATGCAGGTGGTTTTAATTATGAACACTGAGCCCAAATATATCACACTATGTGTGGCCCACACTGTACAATATGGTGTTTTATTGTAGCTCAGTATGTTCGTATTATACAGCTGGAAATGTGACAAAAACGTGTCGCAAGGTTTTAAATCTACCGTATACCATTTCCTCTTTGTGTGTTATTAATTTGGACCAAATGATCAAATATGGCTCTGCATGCCACGAGAGTAAATCATATTACAGATCATCTGAGGAAATTACATATCAGAGCTGAAGGGTTTCCATGGCAACAGCAGAAGTGATAAGTCACAATGAGACATATTAATGAAGGGAGAATGTTTCCAGACTGTAGGAATTAGGTCACGTATAAAAAGGATTTTCCCTTTTATTGTCAGGGCGTGCTGCAGAGTCGTTCTGCTGTGAGGAATGTCGGCCATTTTGAGGCGTAGCATCATTTCACTGCACTTGGTGTGAATGTTATTATTATTTTGCTACACTTTTTCAAGTTGTGCCACTGACTGACAATCCCAGTGCTGTTTATGAGCTGTCAGGGTTATCTTATTAAAGTGATACAAGAGACCCCTGCAAGTAAACACCTAGTATATTTTATACTTTGTCGTGTCTTATTTATCATTAGACAGAGGAACACAGCTACTATCGTTTCTGAATTCTGATAAAAATTCTTATTAGTGTAACATATAGCTCAACTTTTGACCCAATACAGATTCAGCTCATTCTTCTGTAATAAAAGTAGTTGAATTTACAACTGCACTCCCAATTGCTAAAGTTAATCTTTGGGAGTGTATTTTCAAGACATTATACTGCTTCTAAGATAAATTTATAATCTAAGTGGCTTTGTCAGGATCCTTTGTCCTGGGAGATTAGATGTGCATTTTATACATTTTAATGTTTTTCCATAAGCAATATAGTACTGTATAGCTTGCTGTAAAATATAAATTGGATTGGATTTGAAATGCTTTCAGAGCTTCAAATCAGCTTGATGAGGATGTTCGTCAAAAAATGTCTTCTCCAGAAAACCACAATGATCATCACTCACAGTTAGTAATATATAAAACTAATGTTGCATGAAACCTGCTTTGATGATGGGTATGGTTTGCTTTCATTTCTATTGCTTTGAAATTTGTCAGTCTATTCTTGCATGTCTTGTGTCAAAAATGTCTTCTCTGGAAAGGATTTGACAGTTTAGCAGAAGTATATAGCATCATTTGTGCATTTTACTACATGTATCAGCTTGAATGTATGTTAAATTGAATTGTTTAATGGAGATAGTGGTTAAAAACTTTTGTTTTGACTCGCATATCTAAATTTTAATTATTTAAATCTTCAGATTTTCTCTTTAAGATAATATATAATACAAATGTCATTTATATTATGTTTCTAGACTGATGGAGATAATATATGTATTACATGTTTCCATGTACAGTAACTAGCACAGCTTGTGAAGCAAGAGGTAGCAATATCAACTTTTGCAAACTTTTGAGGAGACAAAAGGTGGATTTTAACATTTAAAAGACTACATTAAGGTGAAATATAGGCAAATTTTTATAAAAGATAAGAAGCTGCTGCTATATCTGTTGATGATAAAATCGGTTTTAATGCATCTCTTTTTATCATAATGATCTTTATATACACCAAAAAAAGTTATTCTAACAGATTTCTTTTGTCTCTGGAGTAACCAAATCCCATACAAAGCTACAAATTCTTTTTTTTTTATCCTTTATTCTAATGTACTACAAGCATAAGTACTTACTTTTGAGATACGTTACCCATATTATACTTTCATTTTGTGTAATGTGCACATTTGTTTGACCTGTAGTTTTGATACTTTGCCCAAATGCCAGTCTTATAAGCACTTGTTTAGCAACAAGAAAGAACAAAAATTGAGTATTATTTGAGCTAACATGGACCCAAAAGTATAACCTGTTTGTGAAACAGCCCTTTTAATCTTGTCATGGCATATTGTTATTCATGATAAAGAATGCAATACGCTTGCTTGTATCATGCCTGGTAACTTGCATGCCTGAATATACAGGTAAGCCCTGTACCTTCTGCCCAGATGTATTGTGGGTAAAGGTTACTGTTCAGTGCTTTTTTTTTTTTTTTTTTTTTTTCCTCATTTCATGTTTTTTCATGACCCAAACAATAAGCTTCATTTCACTGATTCACCCTGCAGGTATAATGTCTAATCTTGAAACCCAACCCTTTCCAAAATGTAAAGTATGTAAAAATTAACTTAGTTAACATAAAAAGGACCCTCCAGAAAAATCTCAGGACACATGTGTCATATGTCTTCATCCTTACCCCTCAACCCAATACCAAGATGTACTGTGGTCAGGATTTCTGTCTCTTAGAAATGCCTTATTTTATTTTTATCTTCCCTCAGGATGTCCCAGTACACGGACGAGCCACGCTTCACCATCGAGCAGATTGATCTGCTTCAGAGGCTACGGCGGAGTGGCATGACCAAGCCCGAGATAGTCCATGCACTGGACACGCTGGAGCGTCTCGACCGAGAACACGGAGACAAATTTGGCCGCCGTGGCTCCGCCTCTTCTTCCTGTGGCCCTGCTCCGTCCGTATCTGACCCTGCCCCCTCACATGGCACCACGGAAAGTTCCACTTCTCACATGGCTGTCTCTACTGCAACCACCTCTACGCAGACTCAGTTCCTCTCGCCATCACCAAGCAACAGCTACGCCACCTCACCACCTGTCTCACTGGTTGCAGTGACGCAAAACGGGACAGTCAATGGGAAACTGTCTCCACCCCGTTTTCCGGCAGGGAATTCAACAGCAGCCGTGGCAGTGAGGCCATATGGGTTTGATGGGACGGAGGAAGAAATGGACGTTGATGACAAGGTGGAGGACCTGATGAGGTCGGTGATCAGTAGCATCATAGCATATGTGGTCAACTTATTTTTCTGAAATTTTAAATTTTTTCCTCGTCATAATTCAGTATTTTAGATGGAAGCGACTTTTCTTGCTCCTTTAGATTCTTTGAATTTGAGTGACAACGATAGATCTGTAGCATTTTTATTGCATTTTGTTTGTCTTGTCATGGTGTATATGGGTGGCAGAAAAAACTACCCCGTCACCCCGAGGAAAATCGGCTCCCTTTTCATCCTTTGTTGTTTCCTACAGTGATTTTCTTTTTATTATAATTGCACAATAGCTTTTAGGTAACATTGTAGCAGACTTGGGAATATCTTAGTATTAGGGATGCTGGTCAGGTGAAGTACACAGCTCTTATTGTTAATCAGTACTATACAGTGTAAAAGGTGCATATTCTCTCTAATATAATAGTACTTGTAATAATATATAGGGTGCAAGGTACCTTTCCAGGCCAAAAAAAAAAAAAAAGTATAACTTAGCATGGTTATAATGAAATGTCTCCCACAAGTAGGCATCTGATAAACATTTTGGTGCATAAAAGGAGGCATTTTGGGTGGGATTTCGGTATGGATTAATTTTTTTCCCCTAACATGAGCCCCTAACAGATGACCTCAAAAGTATAATGGATTCGTACTATTACCAGACTGTACTCTTTAAAAAAAAAGAAGAGAAAGAAAAGAAAAATAGAGGGTTTTTTTGGGGGGGGGTTTGTTTGTTTTTTTTGTTTGTTTTTTTACAGGTCTATATATGTATCTTTTTGAGTTCTCGTAATGATGATGATAAAAAATAATAACATTAATCATAATGTTAATAATAATTAATGAAGTTTTAAAAGTTCATGGTATAATGTTTGCATTGTATCTTCTCAATATTAGTTACAAGATGATATTCAGAGTTCAGGGATTAGGGAATTAGTTAATTGTAGTAGCGTGACTAGACTTGATTTTATATCATGTAGACATTAAACTTAGGAATTTCAAGAGGTGGTGAGAAGAGAAACAGATTAATATAAAACAAGTTCAGGCTTGGATCAGTGTGAGACTTTTTAATAAGTTTTGTGCCAAAATACTGGTTCAACCAGGTGTACTGTTGCTTGCCAGGTTGTGTAATAACCCAGAGTGGGTCATATGGCATAATGAAGGTTTTATTGTCTGCATATCTATTTGTGTCTGCACAACAGAGGTTTTGTTAAACAGGGAAAAACAATAGGATAAGAGACAAAGACTGATGTTTAAAATCATCCTTGAGGCTATGAGACAAGACCGACTTATCGACTACATTCTGTTTCTGTTAAGGAATAAACGAGGAGGAAGCAGCAGCTCTGTGGGACATACATGAATTGGTTTAAATGATGTTGCTAATGTCTTCTGTATAAACTATGAGTACAGCTGTATTTGTGCTGTCTTGTACACAAACATGCTGCTAGATCTTTTTCCCCTAAAATAATTACACTGAAAAATAACATACAAGGTTTCCCCTGCATGATTTTGGCAGAACTGTCACTTTAAAATCACTACGTGACCAGCAGTGCATGTGTGGCTGAAAGTGGGTGTGGTTCGTCCCATAGCAACTGTGCTAAAGCTGAGTAAAATGTAAGTTGTATCACTAGATTCAAGTTTTAGAGAAACAGCTACTGTCAATAAACAGTATTTACCTTTGCGTTAAATATTGGATGGTGTTCTCATATTTTATGTTTGAATTAATTCTTTCTAATGCAGCCAAGATGTGATTTGGAGTGAAGAATTTCAGCTCGAAATGCTGCTGCTTCAGAGCACCAGTTATTGACTGTTGCCTTGATATGTCATCACAGATTAAAGAAATAAAATGCCTGGAGTTGATTTCCAAATTTAAAATTTACATTTGGCTGCTGTACTGGGGAACTCAAGATATGATCCAAAAAGGTGTTGATTGCAAATAAATGAGTCCTCGTCAGAGTGAAACAAACAAAACTGACCTTTCAGAGGAATAGCATAAACTTTAGGAGTGGTCAAATGAATAATTAGGTACATTATTAAATTTATCATTGTCAGCAGCGATACAATAAGTGACACCATGTTAAATGTAAATATTTGATTTCAGTTCTGGAACATAATTCATGATTTGGACAGATGATATCAGGTTTAACTTCAAGCAGAATGATAGGAAGGAGTAGAAGGAAAGGAAGGGCACATCATCCAAAGCACACCACATCAGAAGTGAAACGTGGTGGACATGAACATGCATAGCTGCCAGTGGAACTGGTTTGCTGGTGTTTATTACCGCCCCTAAAGGTGTTGGGGGTGGGGGAGGTTTTGAGTATGGTCATTTATAGATGATAATGATGTAACTGCTGATTGAAATAGCAGTAGGATTCCTCAAGTGTACAGATCTATACTCTCTAATCAGATTCAGACACATGCTGCAAAACTTCTGATGCTTTACAGTATAGATGAATAATGACCCAAATATATACCGCAAAGCCACCAAAAAACGTTTTAAGGGAAATAAATTGATTTGTTTTTAAATGCTTGAGTCAATACCCCAAAATAAGGATGCTTTTCTCTTAGTGAAGACAAAACTGAAAGCAGAAAGGCCCACAAACAAGCAGTAACTAACTGAAGGCAGCTGGCAAAGTATCTTTGCGGAGGAAACTCTGGAACCCATGTGCAAATGCACTCACTGAATGCAAAGGATTTGCTTATAAATATTAAAAATGATTCTTTAATTTATAGCTGGGGGTCAGTCCAATAATGTTTTAACCTTTTAAAAATCGAGGGACTGTAAAGATGGTCATGAATCCAAATTTAATAAACTCATCATATGTGATGAGTTTATTAAGTCCTTAGACCCTGAATTAAACCCAGACTTCAAGCTGCAATACTACACTTCACTCACATCTTGATTGCTTCATTTTAAATCCATTGTGGTGGTGTACAGAGATAAAGATATGCACTACTGTCCCATGAAAAAGATGTGCACTACTGTCCCACGTTCTTTGTGCACCATGAGAGAAAACATTTGTATATGTATTTTTATTTGCTTTTATTTTATTTTATGTATTTTTATTACTTTTATTTTAACAGCTTGAAAAATTTATTGCATTGTTAGCTACCATCTTTTTTGGCTTAGTCAGTTTCTGGTCAACTGAAACATGGGACCGGACAGCACATTTCTTACTGCTCACTGGGCTGGATAATTGAATTAAGGTTAGCTAATGGACTGATGATTTCTCTATCCATGACCACATGCTGTTTACATTTTCTTGCATTAAGCAGACACAGAAGAGACACCCTAAGTACTAGGAAGTGTAATTAAACCAGTAGATGCATCAAAAGAGCATCTTTCTCTGCTGAAGCCACTTATGATTACTGTTGTAGCCAAGCCACAAGGGGAACAAAGCTGCTTCAAATCGCTTTCCTCATGTTTCATAAAAGTGTGTGCCTATCTGTCTGTTTAGGAGGGACAGCAGTTTGGTCAAAGAGGAGATCAAGGCTTTTCTGGCTAATCGCCGCATCTCTCAGGCAGTGGTGGCCCAGGTCACAGGTTAGTTGGTGTGTTCGTTTAACCTAGTAGTCTTCATCAGGTGCTCACTTTTAACCTACTGGTCTTTCTCAGGTTTTTACTTTTAACTTGGTGATCTTCATCATGTTCATCAATATTAACCTAGTGGTCTTCAGTTTAAAGATCTGGTTCTCAGGTTTTTTTTTGTTAGGTTCTCATCTTTTCACCTAGTGCTCTTCATCAGGTTTTAACTTTTGGCCTAGCAGTCCTCGTCAGGTCCAAATTACCTAGCGTTTGAACCTATTTTTAAATTAAATGGTTAATTTTACCGGCCTTTGCTTTGAACCCAGTGATTCAGGATTCTATACTGAACTTCAGGCTTCAGATTTTGTCTTAAATGCATACATCAGTCTTCTCTTTATTGATCTTAGGAAACCCATTTATTTCTCTACTTGATATAAAGGTTAAAAGCTATTGCCCTTTTGTTCTTTTAGTTAATTTTTGTCAACTCAAATTAATATATATACGATTTGGCCTTTTGTCTGTCTGTTTCTCCATCTCTCTCTCTCTCTCTCTCTCTCTCTCTCTTTCAGGAATCAGTCAGAGTCGGATCTCACATTGGCTCCTGCAGCAGGGATCTGATCTGAGTGAGCAGAAGAAGAGAGCCTTCTATCGCTGGTACCAGCTGGAAAAGACCACTCCAGGTTAGCTGTGCTTGTATGTAGTATAAACTGTGAAATGAACCAGCCACACTTTAAAGACTCTCATTTTCACGATGAGCTTTTTACTATAAGTTGCTATTTCGCATTAGCCGCTGTAGAGAACCATCTTCTCTAAGCCTCACTGGTTCCTCATGTTTGTTGATGTGTAAAAGACCAAGCAGATTTGATTAGTTCCCAGTTTAGTAATTTTAATAAAATAAAACAAGTAAACTACAAAACACATGTGAGCTTGCATCATGGCCATGGGCTTCACTGAGACAGAGTCCAAACCACCTTCTCCTTGCAACCAGATAAAGTGAGCCCCGTCTTCTCATCTCACTCCCAGTTTTATTGTGTGCATGTCCATTTTGCTATCTCCTGACCACACCTACGCATACATCTTGTGCCACTAGGGGACTCTGTAGTTGACCTCACAGGACATATGTTTTACATGATATGCAAGAAGAAACAATGTCTATGGAACAACATGCATCTTGCCTCACAAAACAGGAACATAACCTCTAAACATCTACATCGTACACTTTGACACCCAGCATAGGTTGACAGATTTTTAACACTAAGGATACAATGGAAACTGCCGTTTTCACACAGAACTCAGGGGACTAGATTTATTTTAACTGAGAATTTCCTGTGGTCAGCTATAGAATGTCTGAAAAAGAAAGCCTGAGTTCAAACATGGAAATCATCTTACAGACATACAAAACAGAGATTTTATAATATATAGCTTGTATATTTTAATTAAAAGACTCTTACACAAAACAACTCTTAATAATGCTAACACCACATAGCTACATACATGTGAGGGTTTTTGCAAATATACTAAATTCCTCCAAATATCCAATAACTCTCCTAAAGTGAAATTATGTCCCGTGATTGGTGAAATCCCTGGACTTTCTTGCTGACTTAAATGGATACCTAGGTCTTTTGAGTCTGCATCATTATCATTATCATGTGGGAATGATCACACATTTGGAGCTCTTGTTGTCCTAACCACAAAACCTCTGTCTTGTTTATTTGACCTCTTTCTGTCCAAAGATCAGCAAAAATCGGCCTCTAGTTAAACCGCTACCATTTTTATATGCTCTGCTTTAGTGGAGCAGTAGATGGCTTTTATATGAAGTAAAATAATTGAGAATAAACAGGGTTGCGGAGGGAGACAATCATGATCTACTTTTAGTAATGTAAAAGAGTCAGTCAGGTTTCTGTTGTGAATTTAAAAAAAAAAGGCTCTAAAAACATGTTTAGATAAAATCTGAGAAATAGAAAGTGTCTAAAATTCATTCATTTGCTGAACCGCTTTATCATGCTGGGTTGTGGTCAATTCTGCATAAAGGCAGAGTACAGCATGAACAGCTTGCCAGACCATCGCAGGGGCAACTCGCACAACCATTCACACCTAGGGGTATTGGAGTACCCCTAGGAAACCAATGTAAACACAAGGGAGACGTGCAAACTTCACATAGAAATGACCTCTCTGAGTCCAGGATTCGAACCAAGAACCTTCTTGCTGCCTATCTGATGCACAGTGATCAATCAGCAATGAAGCAATAATCCTTTGGGGTTTTTGTTTGTTTTTTTTGCAGGTGCTACTCTGAACATGCGTCCTGCCCCAATGACCCTGGATGAAATTGAGTGGCGTCAGACTCCACCCCCAATAAGTTCAGCCACAGGCAGCTTCCGCCTCCGCCGAGGAAGTCGCTTCACTTGGAGGAAGGAGTGTCTTGCTGTGATGGAGAGGTGAGCAAGAGGTCGAGACTACAAATACAAATGGCATGGACAAAAAGAGAAGGGGTGTAGAATGGACATGAGTGTATTAGGGTAAAAGTAATAGGGTTTTTTGGAAAAAGTATGCCAGTGGATAATTTATCATTTAGGTGAACATTTCAGCCTGTTGATTATTTACACTGGGTCATTTCTCTTACTTCTGTTATTTCCGCCTCACCAACTGTGAGTAATTTTTGCACTCTGTACTTTGTGTGTTTTCTGTTTTTAATTTGTATTGCTTCCTTGTTTAATCTTTGGCATGAGTACTCTGAAAACTGGTCTTCATGACCTACCATTAAATGAACCATTCAAACATCACAACATACTGAGCAACCTGAAAACACAGAAGTATTCTAAGCTGTTTTCTTTTTATAAACTAGTGATTTCACCAAAATCTCATCTTCTGATCTATGTTATTTCATATCCTGATAATAATGCATATCCCATTATGGCATGGCTTCTCTAAATGGGAAGAACAAACCAAAAAAATGGACTTTTCTTAAACAAAATCAGGAACATATGTGTATTTATGTGTATTTGATGGCAATTGAGATGCATCAAATCTATTCACATGAGTAAATCAACTGACACTGGCCGAATGCAGGGTACACCCAGAACAGCTTGCCAGACCATCGCAAGGCCTTAATCCAAACTATACCATGTATAGACTACATACAAAAGACTACATCACTACATTGGACTGTGGGAGGAAACCAGAGTACCTGGAGGAAACCCAAGCAAGCACCTGGAGTGCCAACTCCACACAGAAATGGCATCACAGAGCCCAGGAATTAACCCAGAACCTTTAAGCTGTGAAGCAGAAGTGCTGACCTCCAACATGTTCCCGTTTTAAATATTTTTGTTATTATGGTCAGGAATGCAGCATTTTTAAATCCGAACAATCAGAAAAGGCATAATAATAGTTATAATAATAATAATAATGCTTTTAATGCTGGGTGGTTAATACTAATTATTTTATCACAGCAACCTTCTCAAAATACACACCTATATCAGATTTATACTTTTCTCCAGCAATAAAAACGCTGAATTATTTTAATTCCTGAGAGTCCTTATTTTACACTTTTTCTCATCTTAGTCATATTCATTTCTCAAGCAACTTTTTCTTCTCACACAGAAAATATATATCATACTGTACAGCCTGGGTGTAAGCAGTGAGTAGGCTTTAGCATCTGTTTATCTATTCATTTATTTGTCTATCCTGCATAGCCCCCAAGACTTTCAGTTAAGCATTAAGTTTGGAAACAGCATGTGGCAAAGAAACAGTGCAGATACTTGTGTTTTCTCCTTATTAATTAAACAAGCACTATGCAATATTTTCATTACTGAAATCGGAAGTAGTTGAATAAAAATACCGGACGAACATTCCCTTCAAGAGCAAAGAATTCTTTTTAAAATCCTTATTTTCTCCCTTCAAAGCTATTTCAATGACAACCAGTATCCAGATGAAGCCAAAAGAGAGGAGATTGCCAATGCCTGCAATGCTGTCATACAAAAGCCAGGTATGCTAATATTGTACACAAATATACACACAAAATTTTACACAGATGTGGGCTTTGTTTTCTCAGTGTTCAAATTTTGGTGGAATCATATCCTTTGTGTTTGAGCTTTATCGAGTTCGTAGTGCTCACCTAGTTTTTTTCACGCCTAGTTTTTCAATGAATAAAATGTCCATTTAGTTTTTAGATATCCGTGTTATTTTAAATAGGACATGTAGACATTGGGTTTGGTAAGGTAAGTCTGTTGGGCTTTTTGCACCCAAGCCTACTGGCTTGAGCTTGAGCTAATGTTTTCTGTTGTTGTTGTTTTTTTTGCAGGGAAAAAGCTGTCTGATTTTGAGCGAGTGACATCCTTGAAGGTCTACAACTGGTTTGCTAACCGTCGTAAAGAGATCAAGAGGAGGGCAAATATTGGTAAAGTGTTAGCGGTTTCTTTTCAAGAACAGACTCTGATCTGGTTTACCCTTGGTCATTTCATGCATTTTGAAATTCCAGTTTCCTAAACTACCTCTAAATTTGGAACAACCAATTAGCCTAACATGTATGTCTTTGGAGTGTGGGAGGAAACCAGAGTACCCGGAGAAAATCCATGTAAGCACGGAGAAAATGTGTAAAATTCAAACAGTGTCAGCTTCACACCAAAACACTTTGGCGCTCACCAGTATTACATCCTCCCCTTAAACCAGCAGACATTAATAACACTTGCAATGTGTTTTCTCTGTCTCTGTCCATGGCTGCCGTAGTATTGCTTCCATAAAGCAGCATGTTTTTGATCCTTATTGCAAAGTTCCTGGGAACTGGCGAACAGATAATGCATTTCACTATAAACTTAAATCCATGTGCTTCAAATATGAATCCTGATTCAAAATGCATGAAACTACCAGGGGCAAATGGGGTCGATAATGAGCTTTCTTTTTATGAAAACAGTTTATTCAGTATTTAATTTAAAGAGCATTACCCTGGGCTTACACTGGGGCACGATTTTTGTTTGCTCTGTTATACTACGATTCCCACATTCTGTAATGATTGGCGTCAAATTGTAATAGCACGATCATCATGAAACAAGATCCTGCAAGATCATCACAAATCAATCTCACATCCCATACACTTATCAGGATTCTCTGCCCCAGTGCAAACCCAGGGTTAATTATTACCTATTGATTTATGTTAACTGTAAGCAGGACAATAAGTGCAAATGGCAGAGTTACTTTTAACAATATATACACTGAGATTGAGGGGGGTTAATTGTTTTAAGAATATCCTATACAGGAACATAAGAAAAGCAAAATTATACAAGAGTTTACGCATTTAATTGATTGGAGTGTTCTCTTGAGTTTGAGGGGTGGATGTCATTCCAAGATAGAGAACCAATGAGATAGCTCCATTACCATATAATGTGTATATATGCTAAAATGTATATGCAATAAAAAGGTTATTCCCCAAAATTGAGTCGTACATGAACCAATAGCCAATCAGAAGGAAGTGAAAGAATGATTTTTTTTTGGTATGTTTACAACCACTGGGTTGTGTAAAAAGAACACTTTAAAAAAAAATGTATTTACAGCAAATTGCCCCACCATTTTGATTTTCTATACTCACCGTACATCATTTGATAAAAGGATATACGAAAAACAGAATGACGGAGGGCTTTGAATGTGTTGTTGAGACAGAGAGCGAGCGATATCTATATATAAAGAGGTAGAGAAATCCAAGCGTTTGTTAGGGCCTGAGAAATAGACACGTTTTCACTGAAGGTAAGATGCATTTTATTAGTTGCTACAACCTAAAATCATGATGCACAAATTTATTTATATAGATGTATTATCCATGGACAGCATAGTATAAAAAGCTTTGAAGTTGAAAGTTTAATTTGTAGTCTGTATGATTGATGATGCTGTTCTCTGCTGCACAAATTAAAGGTAAATTAGTCAAGTTCTGAAACAGCTCTTGCATTTAAAAAAAATGCCCTGATGAGTGGGCAACCACGAAACAGGTCTGTAGGGATCAAATTGT
>JBCNYG010000002.1:14245233-14265896 GCA_039654305.1 Porochilus rendahli | reverse complement strand
AGAGAGAGAGAGAGAGAGAGAGGGAGAGAGAGAGAGAGAGAGAGAGAGAGAGAGAGAGGAAGTGGATGGAGTTTGAACTCAATGTTTCCAGGCACAGAAATAGGTAGATCTATCACTTAAATCGCTTCAGTATTGTTCTGTGTTCTCAGTGCTAAATAAACTGTTAGCTTCTGTTCAAAACTACATGCACTGAACATCTCTTGCAATTTTACCTAAATAGTTTACAATGTTCATGTTATTTATGACCTACTATTCCTGTAGTCTTACCTGACTTACTGACAAGAATTTGGAGCTGCTGGTCCAGCTTTTCTTGTCTCTGAGTGAGAGCAGCGAGCCACTGTGCCTTCAGTCTCTCCAAATCCCTCTCCTACACAAACACATATTCAAACACATGCTACAAATTTACAGTGCCTTCTGAAAGACAGCCCTTGGTCCTGAACAGCTTCCTGGATCAGGAACTTAAAATTACTTACTCACTGAATAACTAATTTGCCAAACCGCTTAATACTACTAAGGTCACAGGGAGGCTGGAGCCTGTCTCTGACTTCACTGGGTAAAGGCAGGGTACACCCTGAACAGCTCACTAGAGCATCACAGGACCAACCATTCACACTTACTTGGGGTCAATTTGGAACAGCCAATTAGCCTAATGTGCATGTCTTTGGACTGTGGGAGGAGACGGAAGTACCCGAAAGAAACCCATGAATGCATAGGGTGAACACGTAAACACTTAACAAAACATGTATAGGGATAACAACGCTGCCCAAACGGCATGCCCCAAGGCATTGTTCTAGGCCCCTTAACATTCTCTTTATACACAAACATGCGATACTGCCTTCACATTGATCCAAAAGAAGCACCATTAGCTTTGCTGTGTTCCACATGCTAATCCACTACATACTCACCTGATAGCTGTCCAACTCGCTGTCTCCTACCTGCAGAGACAAAGGCAACAGAGTGTTAGTGATAAACCAGCTGTTGATGTATAGGAGCTGAATACGTGAACAGCACACTACTGCAGCTCACCTGTGAGGCAGTCTGCACCTCTATGCTGCCCACGTGCACGCTGAGCACACACTCAGCCATCAAAGGCATGGTGCCAGAATCCGGCACGGAATTTACCTCCACCTGAATTCGCCGTGACTGACCCTGAAAGCAACGATATTCAGTACATGTGCACACATTTACATAATGACACCCACACGTGCACACACCCATGTGAAGCACAGAGCAGATGTACCTGTCGGAGCCGAAACACTCCTCCTGTGCGCACATCTTTAGCAGGTGTCACCTCCACTGGGACAAACTCTCCCACCTCGTTCAGCTCCAAGACCTTTACCCAGAGCTCCAGCCTTCTCACCACCTCACTCCACCTGAGACAGGACATCGCATCATCACACACACCATGTCAATTAAATAAGCAAGCCATTCCTTTAATTGTCAACTCTTTGCCATATTATCCAGTGTGTGTGTGTATGTATGGGTGTGTGTGTGCGCGTATGATTGTGTGTGTGTGTGTGTGTGTACATACTTCTCTCTGAGTGAGCGAGTCTTATCCTGGATCACCCCCACATCCCAGAGTGCTAAATTTCGGCGTGGGTTTTCTACTTTGTGACCGTAAACCTCAATAGCAACAGCACCTTCAGCCAGAAATTCCATTAGATCTTCAGTTACTGTCACTTCCAGATCCTAAAAAAGCATGAAGCAAAAACGAGGAACACCAATTTTTTTTTTAACCAAAACCATACAAAGATGAAACACAAATTCATAATGAGATTATTGAACCAGATGTTTAGTGACTACTGCCTGGTGTAACTTTTTCTGAAAAGTACAACAATGCTTTAGTTTTATCCAGTAATTAAATCCATACCTGGTTTTTAAACATTGCATGCATTCACACAAAGAGATATTCAGTAGATATCTTATACATTTCAAATACTGGCGTTTCGGTTGTCTTAAGTGAGCCTGTGAACACCAGTGGATTTAAATGGGATGTGGTTGTATCCAAAAAGTTTACTCCTATTTGTAAGTAATTCGTATGCACTGAAATACCCTTAAGAGGAAATGAAACCCAATCTTAATAGCTTGCATGCATAGTTTGTCATTGCTTCAATTTAAATTGCGCCTCATTTAGGGGCAACATTGTAATGCTAAAAGGAGCAAAGAGTCATGTGATCATCGTGTGTCTCTGCTGGTAATACGGAATAATCATGTATGTATTACAGAGGTGCCTAGTTTCATTTTATTCAGATATTTAATAGTTTATATCTGATTTGTCAGTTTAATATCTGTACACTGTTATTACTGCCGGTATCTTGCCTTATATGAACTGGAAATTCACATCCTAATTTTTGCGATTTCGCTCTCTAACGGTACTGAAACAGCAGCCTTTTCAAACAGGCTAATGCACACTATCAAATGGATTCTAATAAATTGCAACTTTGAAAATGTAAGTAAAAACCACCTGATTATGTGAACATACCCATGTGCATGTGTCACAGGAGAATTTAGAAGGCTTGACTTTAAAGGGGTTCTGACACAGCTGTTGCATATATGCAAAAATTAAATTCTAAAAACATAAAAAAAATTATATATATATATACACATAAAAAAAGTTAGTGATTCTTCAGTTTCTGAAAAGAGAAAAAAGTAACTGGTTGATGGATGCAAATATTTCTCAAGATTTACAAAGCTGGGATTTTTTTTGTATTTCTTGCTGGTCGAACATAAAATCAAAGCCTTGTGCATGTGAAACAGCTGTGCCACAGCCTCTTAAATCATTCAAACAACTGTGACGCTATTAAAGAAAAGCTATTTCTGAAATCTGAAGCTGTTGTGTCTGGTTCAACAGCTAGTGACTTTAAACTCATAAGATGCATCTAGCCACCAGTACTCACCTTACAGCATTCGAAGGTTACGCTGCAGTGCGGCGCTTTGTTGTTCGGTGTAGATTGCGTTGACAGATTAATGTCGGGAGCAACGAACACTGGCTCCTCTTGTCCCCAGAAATCATACTGACAAAATACAAAATTGGAGAGGTTCTGTGGGAGACCAGTGGCCCGAGACACCTTAATCTGAAACAGAGCAGACAAAAAAGTTACTGTCAACAAAGTTTTTTTGTGTATTTGTTGACTGTAGAGTAAAAACAAGTGTTCTGAAAAAGGACAAATCCCTCATTCGGACAGCTTCTCTGTATTCTCGATGCACAGTTGATCCCACACACCTCATGTTTCACTACAGGTTCAGTTCTCAAAATGTGCTCAGTGTTGTCTTTCTTGGCATGCTCATGTATTTTTTTGTCAGTTTCTGATTTTTTCTCTCCCTTATAGCCTTCCATACAATTTGTAGCTATAATGCAGTTACTTACTCTGCAGACTAGTTTGGGTTCGCGTGGATCCGTCTCCTCTTGTCCTGCATCAGTTTCCAAAGTTCCACACACCTTTTCAACCTCTACATGCAGACGCCCCGAGACCTAAACACACACCACACAAAGAGAAAACCAGGATCTTTTCAGAAATGACATACCCTAATTTCTCATTCATTTGCTAAACCTCTTAATCTTTCTAGAGTCATAGGGGAGCCTATTCCAGCTGACACTAGGCGAAGGCAGGGTACACCCTGAACAGTTTGCCAGACCATAGCAGGGCCAACACACAGAAACATTCATACTCACACATAGGGGCAATCTGGAACATTGAGAATTGCTTGCACAAATCTGGCTACAATTCATTTTAACCTGATTTTTTTCCCCGCTCACCTCTCCTTTCTGGTTAATGATTGGAACGGCATACTGCAGCTTAACATCATACAAGATACAGGACAGGAAGACATTAGCAACTCCAATCAGACTGTGATTCTCCTGCTCGTCAAAGAACGGGTCGGCTCGCTTGAAGTATGAACGCATGAGCTACAGGGGGAAAAAAATAAATGAGTAAAGGACAAGACAGCTGTCATGTCACCACAGAATAATCCTAAACCTGCAGATACATTTAGAGTTAAAATACTGAACTACCAAGAATACTTTTTTACAACTTAACATTCTGAAGCGCCACTGATGTCTGGGTTAACTTTCTAGTTTAAATCTTTCAGTCAAGCAGTGAACAACTACAGGGTTTTTTCTATAAATGAAAACTTCAATAAAGAAAATATACAAATACAGTCTTTCAGTGCTGCTACAGTTTTTTCACTCTAAAGCTTGATGCTGAAGTAGATCCACAAATAATTTTATTATATAAATACATTATTATATAATAATTTTATTTATGTTGTTTGTGCAACACAGCACTGGCCGATAATGCGTTATGCTGCACAGGTCAATGATGTGGCCCAGTGAATCCAACGAATTGGTGTCACTACCAGGCCAGAACAACCAATCAGTAAGTCTCTTTACATGTTCAGTGTCGTAGCACTCGCGCACACTTTGAAATCAGGCAAGGACTGACTTTGCTGGAATGAAACCGCTGATGATACAATTGATTGTTTTAAAAAGCCAGTAACACTAACTCACCAAAGGTACCCGTTACGGGTAAAATTGGTTATGTCTGACTTTTTACCAAACAATTCTATGTTCTAATTCACTGGTACCTTCAGTAAAGAGTTTAATTGTGTATAATTGTGTTAATGTGTGTAGGTGTTGAGCAGACAGTTAAATGTTGCCCTACAGGATTGTCCTCATCGAAATCCTTCCACTCTTGGTAGAGATCTCTCATGTCCACTAGTCTGTTCTCCATCTTCCCCAACGTCCAGATCTGCGTCCCCTTCCCCTTCCGCCTCACTTCCACTGCTGGCTCACTCAACACTGCACCCCTCTGCAATACACACACACGTTTCACAGCAGTTTCAACAATCTTTGTAAAAATCACAATTAAAACGGTCATTCAATCCCCCCACCCCTCCTCTCTGACACACACACGCCCCTCTCTGACCTTGAGGTTGGCATTAAGGTTTGCTGCAGGGATCTGCAGTGTGACGCTGTAGTCTGTTTTCTTGTTGAGCTCCTCTGCGATGAAGGCAGCTTCCTGCACCATCAGATTTACTTTTACTATCTGCTCCCTGAGCTTCCGTAGACTCCGGGCCAAAACTGCCTCCCTGACACACACAGACACACACGGCTTATGTGACGAGATAATTTGTGCAGTACATAAGTTTATATTAGTTATAATAGTGGGTGGTGTGTGAACTGAACGTTCAGATAGATTTCGTGCAAGGGTTTTGAAAAACCACAAACAATAGGTCTGTCTCACATGATGTTTGTCTATCTAATAACTAATGACATTAAGGCTATAGTTACAAGTGGACTCAAACATTTCTGGCCTACCTAGTGCGTCAATTTATGCTATCTATTTAGCATAACTCATGCTAGTTTTAGTCCTGGCCTGCTATAAAAACAAATCCCACCTGATCTGCTGCACCAAAACCACCTTATCCACCTGATAGCTTTCAGCTAAAAACAATTTATGCTAAAAAGATGCAGCTGGAAAAGGTTCACCTCTCCTCACTGTCATGCCAATGATGGCTTTGTAATTTTGGAGATGTTGATGATGGAATCCCAATTTCACTGCCTCTCTGTTGAGGACTAAGGCGACTGCGCAGGCGCTGCAGCTCCTCTTCATACAGAAAGCGTTGATGCTCCAGAGCCAAACGCTTCTCCTCCTCGTGCCGGCGTTCCAAAGCCTGAACAACAGACTGCATCGGATCTGACAGGGAGAGACATGCAAGTCTAATTACATTTTTGTAGTATATAAAAATATAGTATCTTTTTCAACTTGATTCTTCTTGGTGCCACCCTCTATAGTTCTCACCGTCACTCCCCAGACCTTTCATCATGACCTCGGCCTGTGCGTATTCATAGTTAAAGCTGGCAACACTTGACCCCTGGCTTATTCGATCCAGCTCCACATCCAGTTGCTCCACACTTTGAGCTTTCTTCACGCCTTCCTCAGCATGGGAACGAGGTTTCGGCAAGCTGATCCTGAGAGGTGGCAGACGAAAGAGATGTGAGGCGAGGAAAACTGTGGATGCCATATATGTGACTGGAGATATGATATTCTCTTTAAGATGTTTCTAGGAATAGAAATTATTGTACAAGAGACATGCGGACCTGAAAAAGTGGTTGTTACCCCAGAGGATTCGGTCACCATGGTGCAGCTTGGCTGGGGCTGAGATCAGAGAGCCGTTCACAAACGTACTACAGAAAAAAAACCAGTGGTATTGAAATCAAGAGTGTGAGTTTCAATCCAAACAGTGAGAGATTGTAAAAAAATAATAATAATAAAAAAAATTTTAAAAAAAGTATGAGTCAGTACCGTGCATTCCTTTTTGGTGTGATCATCACCCCTGAGTCAGGTGTAATGTTAATCACGCAATGCTCTGGCAGAATGGCCATGCCGCACAGCTGGATATCCTGAGAGTCGGCTGAGCCTATCAGTGTGTGGTCCTTTGTAGGCATGAAAATACACAGACAGAGTCAGACACATTCAGACAAATAGACAGAAAGACAGAAGACCCAGGCAAATTAGGCTACCAAATATATTATAAAAGACAAAGGGGTGAGGTTTATACATAATAGGATTCACCAAAACTTAGCTTGAAACACCCACCTGATCTTCTACTGACAAATCTCTTGTATTGCAAAACAATCTTTAACATACCGTTCAAAACAATTCTTAAAAAAAAAAAAAAAAAAACTGTTAAATGTCTACACTAACTTCTCACCTTTAAATAGTAGACGAGTAGCTCGTTGAGGGCGGGATCAGCGTTAAGGTTAACCAGAAATGACTTATCCTCCACTACCCTGATACCTGAACTCTGCAGAGAGATTCCTAAACTTTCCAGCTGCCTCTGCCTCTCCTGCCACACAGAGAGATGGATATGGAGGGAGGGAGAGGGAGAGAGAGATCACCTTACTGCCTCTTTACTGTATTCAGTCAGTATGGTCCTGTTTATGCTCTACCTGTGCAATCTCCTCAGTCTTCCTAAGCTTCTCCTCCCACGTAATCGTTCTTTCCTCAATCAACTTCTCTGACTCCTCCAGCCGCTCCTTCAGCTCCTGGGCTGTCATTGACTGTAAAGCACAAAACACCCTAAATATACAATACACTGTACAAACAACAAGCATTCAGAGACCATTGACACTTCAACCACCAATGACACTATGACTGTATGAGGCACCTCAGCCTGGGTGAGCTGCTCTCGGAGTTTCACCACTTCCTCCCTGAGCGCACGGATGATCCTGGCATTGGGGTCCTCGTTGATCACGGCGTGGTTAACGATGCTCTTAGCCCGATCTGCGTAACGCAGTGTAGACAGAGTCTCCTCGTAGTTATCGGCAGCCGGACTTACTGTTGCTATCATGGCTGTTCGGCTGTTTCCTCCCAGGCTATCCTGATAAAATAAAACACAGGAAACAGAAAACACAAAAACAGGGAATGAGATAAGAAGAAAAGAATGAAGATAAAAAAAGGGAAAGTAAATAAAGGGGATGGTATATGTTAGCTTCGACTAGTGTACGGTCAGCAGTGTCAACTACACTATTATTCATGTTAATCCGTTCAGTCTTCATATACACAGGCACTTCAGTGGAGGCTAGCATACTGTTATACCTCACTTTGCAAATTAGTAAACAGACAAACGAAATGGGAAATGAGATCCAAAGTCAACTGTAACCTTGAAATCAGTCAAATGCAACTTGCATTTCTGCAAGTGTCACAAAAGAAGTCAAATTAGGTGCATTTTATAAATGTATAAAAGCACCAAGGGACAGATTTAATGGAGGTGTAATGTGTACCTTTAGTAGCCATGTGAGTACAGAGTCTCTGTAGGGCACAAATTTACTCCGGCATTTTCCAGTTCCCTGATCGGCCAGCGCAGAGATCACCAGACCCAAGGTGGTGAGAGATCTACAAAAAAAACAAAACACACGAATCATCACAGTGTTATGCAAAAAAGAATTATACAGAGAAATAGCTATATCTTGTAGTATAGGTGTCATAAGTTTTTCCATCAACTAAGGTAATTGAATAATACTATTAACTTCAGAAATACCTGCTGATCCGATGAAATGTTGTTTTACTTCCTTTCCTTCCAGATATTTGAGTTTTAATTTAATTTTTCTGCAGTTTTCACATATAAAAACTGCACATGACCACATAGTCTAAAAGTCACTCCTTTCTTGCCCCAGCACCCTACACTGTCTTTAAAAATACATTATTGATGATTGAATTAATGCCAATTTGTTTGGTGAAACCGTAACATAAGCCAAATGATGTATCTGTTAGGTAGTATTTCACATTACCACCCCAAACTTCAAATACACCAACCCTGAGCTGACCTGTTGATATTACTGCCCTCTCTGAGTCGCTCTCCTGAGGCTCCGGTTTTAGTTGCTCGCTCACTGCCGGCCAGATCCACCAGACTCAGCTTGCTCACTTTCTCTCCTCTTGTCTACACACAAAAGCAAGAAAAAATATCCCAGACAATTGAGTTTTTTTCTAACTGCACCACACAAATTGCAATGATGTTGTGTGTCTTAGAGTACGGATTGGGCCACATTTTTCTGTTCGAGCCCGGCCTGCTTCCGACAGAGCAGTAACCGAGCCTGACCGAAGCACAACAAGCATTAAGATATGTATGTCCATGCCTGACAAAGTTAAAGTCTCATACCCCCCCCCATACTAACATCACATTTACATTTGTTTGTGTGGAAAGCCCACTTTTGTTAGGCAACTGTAGGAATGCATACAAAAATGTCAACAGATGAGCGCATCAGCACACACGAGGCAACAAGCGCACGTTAACACAGGCGAACACAAGCATTATTTTCTAAATATCTGCCCGGAGTTCCGAACCCGGCTCAACTTGGGTACCGTTGGGTTCAGTTAGGGTATCCACTAACTAGTTTGTGTGTGTCTCACATTGGACTGCAGATCTTGCATCATGTGTGTGAGGATGACGTTGAAGACTGCGTGTGAGCGACTGCTCTCCTCGTTCATGTTGGTGGCGGCCACCGTGCGTGACTTGTTCCCTTCTGACATCAAAGACTCGATGTCCTTAAAATAAAAAGAATGAGCTTACTAGAACAGATTTTACTATAATCACTGTGTGTTAGGTCTACAAGAAATGCTTGTGGCAATACTTTGTAGCTGGTCACAGCCAGACGAGAGAGACCGTCAACGTAAGGGCCTAAAACCTTGTGCTCCCTCACTCGTAATGTATGAGAAGACCTAGAGAGAAAAAAAAATACAATTTCAAAAACTCTGTAGTTAATAATATATACGGAACAATACATAAAGACGACCTTTATTATTTATTGTGTGCAGGTTATTACTGCTTAAGTACTGTAATGTTCTCTCAGGTTCATCCTATTTTATTTATATTTGGGTATTTCTATAGAAACTCTTTGGGTATTTCTATAGAAATCCTTTACCCTTTGGGATCGAGCAGATCTCTGACTTTCTCATTATAGATCTCCATGTAGGAGACCTCGACAGTAAAGCTCTCTTCCTCCCTCTGCTCACGCGCGGAGCGCTCAAACAGAGAGCTGCAGAAGCGAGGGATAAGACCGGGCTGCTCGGCTGTACCCATCATGGTGTAAGACTTCCCTGAACCTGAAAATAGACATGGTACATGGTAGAGAATTTAAACTTAAAATACTGCAGGAACCACAAATAAAATGTATTTAAATGAAATACACTACAAAAAAGTACAAGAAGTAAAAGTTATTTAACAATCAAATATTCCAGTATTTTCATTTTATAAAAAAACAACATTTCAAGCTTTAATTTTAATTTTAAGTTTTTATTTAAAGGAAGCACAATTATCTGCCCCACAAAAACTAGAAAAATCTGACCATAATCAAGATATTTTTACTCATTAAGATGTCATTTTTTGCAGTGTATGAAAATGTACAGCTTAAAAGTTCCAATGACCCAAAACAGGTCTAATCCTTTCATGATATTATATATGCATAAAAAATGGGAAAGAAAGAAAAAAAAAGTACCTGTTTGGCCATAAGCAAATATGCAGGCATTGTATCCTTGGAATGCATCGTCCAACAGATTCTCCCCCAAACACTGAAACACAGTGCTCTGACCTAGGAGTGAACAAAACACAATAAAATCACCCAAATTAGACTAATTTGTCTTCAATATCTGCTTATTCTGGTCAGTCACTGTGAATCTATTGCAGGGTATCATACACACTCACTCACACCCTTATTCACAAAGTTTAATCAACAGACCTGCAAACTTGTCAGCCTGTGTTTCATCAATAGACCAGAAGCAGTAATCATATGCAAACACCTGAGTAGAGATTAAAAGTGTTTTATATAATTAAAGCAATTTACCTAAAAAAAATAATCTGTCAATATAGATAGTGTGGTTTAAAAAATGAAAATTAATCATTTTATTTTAGCAAAAAATTCTGCCTCTAAGCCTTTGCCTCTTAAAACTTGGAAGTGATGCAAATATTAATAAATTTCCAAAGGAATAGGAAACATGCTAACGGTATAATGGAGAACTATCTGATTTGAAACAAAAACATTATAACCTGACTAGGAAACCAGTTGGAAATAAGTGTTTAATAAGTCTTATGGGGCAAAATGACACCAAACTGCAATAAAGAAAAACAAGTCATGTTCAACTTGCCAATATTCTGCTACACTAAGATTAGTTCAGGTTTATAGATTACAGCAAGTCACACTGTGTCCTAAACAACATCAACATGTCTGAGTGAAAGACTGAAGAAATCATTGAAGGACTAAATTTGGCCTAAAGCAGATTTCTTTGTTCTATTACTTGCATGACTAATTTATGACATGACTAATTTATCATTTGTCTGAATCAGAGTTAAAGACCATACCTTGGGCTGACTCCTGAAAAAGAGTAGAGAGAGATACAAGAAGATTAGATTGAACAAAATTTCAAATTATAAAACTGCATATTTTATATTATATGTACATACACACACATAGTGGAGGGAAAACAAAATGCAAAGAAATTATATAGCCAAGCATTAATCGAACTGGACAGTTATTTAATGGGAAAACAACACCTGTTTTTTGCCCCCGACTCAATTTAGTTTCAGTAAGCCTATGCCCTCTGTAGCATCAGATTCCTGGGTATGGCTGACACTGACGGTACCTGATGTGGTCTTTTGCTGCTTTAGCTCCTTAAGATAAAGGTCTGTGTATTCTGATGTGCTTTCTTCCCAGCATTGTTGCAAAGACTGATTATCTGAGTTTGCCCCTCAGCTAAACACTTATACAGAAAGTGTCTAATCACGAACTGACAGACCCAAAATGCAATACTGCTAGTTCATTTTAAAACTAGAATTTAAATTATTAATTTGACCATAAAGTGTTGTAGTTAAGAATGGTTTAGTATGCAAATAAAATATGCTCTTTTAGGATCTAGTTCTCTGGAATAGCTTTAAATGCCCAGAGGATCACAAGTTAAAGTCAGGTGTGTTACATCATTATGCACTGGACCACACATTGCCATTGTGTGTTCAAATACTTACTCATGATAAAACCAAATAGGAATTGTGTCAATGTTTAACTTTCTTCAACAACTTGACTTTCTGTACCACCTGAACATCTTGGCACTCAGACAGCCAGAGGTTTTAGAGGACATTCAACAAATAGCTGGCACACAATCAGTCATTTTCAAGCACAAGCTGACAGCCAGAGAGCACCTCTTTCAGCCAGCGAGCATGCTTAAAACACATCTTTAATAACATTTATCATTTGCAGGCAGGAAACTTTATATGCATATTTAAGAGCATAACAGTATTTTGTGCACATGTTGACTCATTTAAGTGACTGTACACGCCCCTGTTCCAGTTTAAGCTTGTGAGACCTGTTTGGAGCTGCTGTAACATGCAAGTCAGTGCAGGAAGAAATTAATGCCAAAATGCAAGAAACTTCAGCAAAGAATGTGACAGGCAGGATGGAAAAAAAAAACAAAGACAGGCAATAAGGAAATTAAACTAACTTGTGTTTTGCAATAAAGACATGAACAATGCATGCAGTACAAGCAAAGACAGGCCTTGTGATGAAGAGACACACAAGAGTAAGACAGCAAGAAAAATATATGAGAAATAAAGTAGCAGGTTTAAAAACATTTATAGTGTTTTAACAGAGTTAAACTACTGTTCATAAAAATAATAATAACAATAATAATAAGGGCAGTGGGAAGACATGTTATATTTTACTTATAAAAATTTATTGGACATTATAAATACTTGCAGTTTTACATACTTTTACCTAACTATCTAGTTCTTCCTAAAGATTTGTGTGCTTCCTTCAAACAATCTGAACTTAGAGTAAGCACTGAGGACCACTGCCTACATTGGGGAGATCCTCCTGGCTTAATCTCCCTCACTACTTCTAGTTAAAGTATATAGCATGTGTTTACACGCTTCTTAGTCACTGTATACTGAGCAGGTGTGTCTAAACATTTGCCTGACTGCATAGAGAGACATAAGGACACAAAGACAGCCTCTTGACAGGAGGGGGTCATATTAAACTGATGGGTAACAAATGAACTGCTGCTGATGGATAAAAGTTTCCAACAACAATCCAGTTTGAACAATCCGGCCATTGTAGTGAGAGACGATGCAGCTGCATGTCTCAAATATCCAAAAAAATACTGATATGCATCATTATTCCAGAACAGGAGATATGTGTCTCATTTAAGGTGATATGTCAGAAATGATAACACACAATACATATAGAACCGCTAATGATTCAGTGAAATTTAAAACTTCAAAAAAGGAGGATCTTAATTGAACCAGATTCCTTGGCATATTGTTGGCAAACATTCAGAGTTCAGCCACAAGACTGCAAGTATACATTACCATTTTGTCTAGGGCTAATAGGTTACAGTCGACACTTCCTTCACTGGGACTGACAAGTCGGAAACCACACATTCTTTATTAGGATTGACAGATTAGTGGCCACACCTCCTTGATTAGGACTGGCAGGTAAAGACACCAGACCTTCAGTGATACTAACAGATTAAAGGCCACACCTCCTTCAGTGAGACTGACTGGAAGAGGTCAAAGCTACCACAGGGACTGAACGCAAACCATACACTGGAATTGACTGAACTTCATTCAATATTTGAATAATGAGAATAAATGTAACATTTCTAATATGGAGTAGATGTTAACAGCTAGAACAGCTATTCACACACAGTACAGTACTCACCACAAATCCGCACAGATTCAACATAAGTAGGTGTTGGAAAATGTCCAGCAATTAAACAAGTATTTTCTACTCCAGAAGTCTCCTAGGTTACGCTTGACCTTGCTTTGACCTTTTACTAGTTGCCATGACATCTGAGGGCTGAACGCATTGGAATTTGGTTGAGTAAGGAGAAACAGCAAATACCAGACAACTTGGAGTCAAGAGAATAACACTAAACTACATAATGAGTCGAAATATTTTGGCCAAAATGGCATCACTGTCTTGGGAGTGGGAGTAAACCCTCAGGAAGGGACATTGTTCATTTCTATTTTTACTTGCTCACATAGTTAGCACTTCTTTAAGACGGTAGCATTACTGATACGTGTGCCAATAAATAACACAGGAACACATGGATCAGTTACATAGAGTAAAGTAAACCATTACAGAATGAGAATTTATTACATCATCCTCCTGAATATACGCCAAGCCGTGAAAGTCTTTCCTCTATTTTTATTTACTCATAACATTTCATTGGTACCGTTTCCAATCAAATTTTGTATAATACACAGAAAACTCTAGCACCTGTCTATGCACTGAAGAATGAATTATGGGCCAGTGTGGGAAACATGACATGTCAGGTCGACTACTCAACCCGGCTGCTCTAATACATTTGCTACATCCGCAGTATAACTGAGATTTGTTCTGAAAAAACAGCTAAAGCCTCAGCTAATTAAATAAGACGAAGATCAACCGTTGAGACATGAGTGTTATGTAAATGCTTTTACCTGCTCTCCCCTTTTCCAAAGTTACTGCTCGCTTGATGCAGCACGGTCTGATTGCCCTCCATCTCCACAACACATTTTGTCTTGATCTCTCTTTCTGTGTTAAAAATACAACCATGGTGTATCCAAGCGAACAATACAAGCAGTCATCACAAACTGGTCTTGTTCCCTTTCTTTCTGATCAAGTGCACTATCGGGGGTATAAACAGGTATCGTCTGTATCCCATATAATTTACTATGTACAATGAGGGGCCAGCTTGCACTGAGGGTATTGTCCTAAAACACCAGTTAGTACTCTAAAAATCAGTAAAATATCTAAAATCAGTCCTCTGTATGATTTAAATTATTACTGGATCCAAATACACTACATTGAATCAGTTTTCTGTTTTAATATGGCGATTTTGATTCTAATACAACATTGTGGATAAACTCTTAAAGCTGATTCATCAGAAAGTGTCGACCAGAAGCACATCTGACAGTAGTACAATTAAGAGGTTCATATTAATGCCTTAGTTATTAACGCCTGCATCAATATAATAGCATATTAATGCCTGTACCAATCAGCCATAACATTAACACCACCAGGCTTGACTACAGCAAAAACACACCATACACAGCAAGCTACAATGGACTACTGTGTGTTCCAACTTCTTTTTTTAAATCATAGCCAACATTAACAGTTTCAACTGTTTGTGCTACAGTAGCTGTTCTGTAGGATCAAATCAGACATACTAGCGTTTGTTCCCCACGTACATCAGTGAGCTTTGGGAACCTGTGATATAATTCACTAGTTTCCCTTCTTTGGACCACCTTTAGTAGGTACTCACTACTGCTTTCCAGGAACACCCCACAAGACTTGCTGTTTTGGAGATGAATAGACCCAGTCTTTTAGCCATTACAATGTGGTGCATAAAAACCCACCTCTGGCGGGTACCACTGTAAGGAGATAGTCAATGTTATTGTTACCACACCCATCCATATGAGCAATTATGTGCTCTGATTGGACAAACCAAAGCAGTCACAACTTGTGCCAAGCTAACTGCTGGCCTGCTCTTCCTTTCATTTTAGACTTATTCCTCAAAAAGCAACACAATTAGGATTGGAAGTATTGGATGATAAAGTTTTCTTTTTTCAAGAATTCGGCTCTTTTGTTAAGTTTTTGATGGTAAAAACATATATAGCCTCGTCGGCTATCCGGTCATATACAGTTTAAGCTTGTGGAATAAGAGTTCATTGTTCACTTCACCTGCCAGTGGTCATAATGTTTTTAATGTTATGGTCGATTGGAGTATACATAATATGTATAGAACTGATGAAATATCCTTAATGATTTGCCTTCAGATGTTTCACAAGATTTTTTTTGTCTTGTTCACATCCTGTGGAAGTTTGAAAAAAATATACACACTCATGACAGAAACTAACTTGTTTTGCAGATGTTTCATACCTGTAAATGTAACTATGAGGGGAAAAAAAACACATGGCATTTTTTTAATAAATGTAAAGAATTAGTAATTGAGCTCACTACCATTATAATGGAAGAATAAAACACTTCAAAAGGTGCTGTTCTTGGAAACAAAACTGTTTCATCCTGCTCAGATTACTCTACTGCTGATTATTTTCCCATAACCTCAGCTGTGTTTATTCGTTACATGTTCAGGATACTTACAATAAACACAAAAGTGAGTAACAACTGATCCAAGATTCACACAGTGTGACCTTGACTTTCCCAGAGCTGTTTATTCATGTTAAACATATTCAGGAATTAGTTAAAGCACACTCTTAAACAACACTCTTAACTTTGTGTCATGTGTTGATATTACAAAAGAGGATTATATCATTGTTAGTAAATATTACAAATATTTGAAACATTATTTCACCTCTTTTATTGAGAGGTCGGACTCGGACAGCCACCGTCACGTTCGAGTCGCACACAGGGGGGTCTTCCATGCTCTCAGCTCACACCCACAAGGACAAAAGGTGCTGTGGATGCAGTGTGTTAATGCAGGACATGCTAGAAAATGGCTTTGTGCCTTTTGTCTTTTCAGTCTGAAGCTATAAAAAACGATCAAAAGAAAAAGTTAAATAATTATTATCTGAATCCTCAAGTATCTCCAGCTGGACAAAAATGAACACTAACTATTATAGAATGGAATTAACACTTACAGTAAATTAAAATTAATTATAAAACACGTACCAGCTATAATATTTATAGTATTGACGGAAGTTAGAACATTTTATTATTTATTAACACTGTACAGGATAATTTGACAAATCAAAAGTCCATTCACCACGGAGTTAATTCACACTGTAAAGGTTTAGTCAACACTACAGAAATCAAACATTCATCAGATAATTCATCAGTTTCATAAAAACACTGTGGGTTAAACCAAACACTGTACAGTTTATCTCTTGACAGTAAAACACTAAGAATTTATTCAACACTGTAAAGACTGTCAACACCACAAAGCATTCAAAAGCATTCGGGATGAATCAACAGTTTAAGAGTTCACATAACACTGGACAGGATGTAGAGCTGTAAGAATCAAGTCAAGAAGGAACTGAACACTATACTGATCGATTCGACACCAATCGATTCGACACCGCACTGGTTGAGATCGATTAGACACCGTACTGGCCGATTAAGCACTGTACTGATCGGTTAGCCACTGCTCTGATTGATTGGACACTGATTGATTAGACTGTAATGATTGATTAGACACCACTCTGATTGATTAGACCATAATGATTGATTAGACACCGCTCAGATCAATTAGTCACCGCTGTGATCGATTAGACACCGCTGTGATCGATTAGACACCGCTCAGATCGATTAGACACCGCTCAGATCAATTAGACACCGCTCAGATCGATTAGTCACCGCTGTGATCGATTAGTCACCGCTGTGATCGATTAGTCACCGCTGTGATCGATTAGACACCGCTGTGATCGATTAGACACCGCTGTGATCGATTAGACACCGCTGTGATCGATTAGACACCGCTCAGATCGATTAGTCACTCATGATTGATTAGACACTGCTCTGGTCAATGCGACACAATACTGGTTGATTCCAGACCGCACTGATCGATGACACCATATTGATTAATTTAACACTGTACTGACCAGTTCAACACCATGCAAGTTTATTACAAACTTAAAGGGTTAATTTAATGATGTGATAATCTTTAAACAGGCTGTGGGTTAATTAAACCCTGCTGAGTTAGTTTAACCCTTCAGAGGTGAATTTAACACTGACTCTTTAACCACTGTACAGGTTTATTATTCAGCAGTAATTACAGAAGTGTTACTTTAAAATGAATCCGGATTCAACACTGACTCACATACACAAACCTGCAAGGGGTTAAAATGCACACACTTTGTCCATATATAAACCATAAAGACCTCACCTCAGTACTGTGGGCTTTGTGTCCCGACGTTGTTTTCAGCTCAGAGATGATTTTAAACGTGTAAAGTTGTGGTGCGTTGAAGAAAAGCGCCTCCGCTTGTTTCTGCTGAGATTCTCCTCATTCCTGAACAAGGAAAGTGAAGTTTATACAACACTCACCGTGGGGGAAAAAACAACACACAAGGTGTTTGGCTTTACCCACTCGGGGGAAAGAAAAGAAAATGCTCTGTCAGTACTTACACACACAAAGAATAAATAAATATATTAAAAAAATAAATCACCAAAGCGAAGTGTCACGGTTGAGAAGGTCCACCTGTTTCATTTCCGGTTTGTCGCCATTTTACATTTTTAACCTGGAAAATCCGGTAAACAGGTGCGAGTGGGATATCCTCTCCCTGCACCGGTTCATTCTCATCTCATCTACATACAAATCAGTATATATGAGTATCCTTAGCATATTAAATTATATACAAGACTGTTTCCCGCATGTCAATCCTCCATTGTTTATGTGTTTACAGAAAATAATGACCCTATTTTTGTCACTACACTTGATTCGTCACTATCAGTTTAATTCCTGCAAACAGACTGTTCCAAAAAAATGGGGGCGTCAGGAAATTACGTTTATCTTTCTGAGGAAGAATAACATCCCGTTTGAACTGCCCCCATCTAAACCTCACCTACCCACCCCTGAAATCCCATTAGGAGTTATTGTAATTCCCTTCATGGGTGGAGATTTTAGTTTGGTATTTTAAAGTTTTTTTTAATTTAAATCGCAGTACTCCTCCTGGCCAGCAGGTGGTGCCCATAAACCCTATAGGAAACTAGCGAAGAAGAAGTAAGCTTAGCTAAACTGTTAGCGGTTTCGTCTATGCTCGCTAGTACGAATTTATAAATAAAATCCCACTACACAGTATCAGATATGAAATTGGTGAGTTAAAAAAACAAGGAGTGTGCTTTATTTATTGGACACATGTAACAGATGTGTTAGGGTAAAGTAGAATAGGCTGTACTAAAACATGTCATGGCTAACGAGGCTAACGTGGTTACGGTGGGATCTCAAATGTGTCAACATTCACTATTTATGCCCACTAGATATGGCGTAAACAAGTGTCTTCTCATGTCTACCTAGAGTACTTTAGGGGTTTTTGGAAATAACTATGAATTTGGGACACAGCACAAAACCGTGCAATGTAGAATTAGGGTTAAAATGAATGTGATGGTGTTTATTTATATTATTAGGTATTCAATTCACCTGGTTGTGTAGTGAATTAGAAAAACAGATTATAATCCGCCTTTAGTATCACTTCACCACTTTTTTATTTTTCCAGATATTTTAAGTTCATTAAGTCTTTAAGGTCTCCATATCACATGTACAGAATAAAAGAGTGATAAATGCAATACATTAACTGTAATCAGGGTCCATCAGCTATCACTGCTAGTAACTAGCTATTTCTTTGTAGCTTTTCCACTGACTACTATCTGCATTATTTTTTTTTACTGACATGCCAACCTTTTATGTTTAAATGTCTAAAAATAAGGTTTTAATAATTTTTATTTTATTTTTATTTATTTTTTTTTTTTGCGGGGTGGTACAATGGTGTAGTGTTTAGCACATCTGCCATACAGCAAAAAGGTCCTGGGTTCGAGTCTTGAAGTGGACATTTCTATATGGAGTGTGTATGTTCTCCCTGTGCTTGCTTCCCACAGTCCAAAAACATGCAGTTTAGGCTAATTGGCTCAAATTGCCCCTAAGTGTGAGTGTGAATGGATTGGCAAGTTGTTCAGGGTGTTGCCTGCCCTTGTCTGGTTGCCAGCCTCCCTGCAACCCTTTGGATTAAGTGGTTTGGTAAATGAATGAATGAATATATTTTCCTTTAGTCACTGGTGCAAAACACTTTTAAATGTTGTCATTATTTATATATATTTTTATTCTCTATTTTTGTTTTTGTTTTACACAATAAAGCACTTTGTGAGCTGTGTTTTAAATTAACAAAAGGTCTTAATAAATGCTAAAAACTATTTATGCTTACATCATACCCACTTTGACTGGTTATCAGTTGTTTTGTACTTGGCATAAAGGTTGAAAAAATCTGGTTGTTTAGGTTTATTCATAAAGATTTTTTAAACCATGTGCATTGTCACAAATCAGCTTTAGATTGGTGCCTAATGAGCTGTTGTTTCAAAGAAAAACAAACAGAGATGTCATGAGCATATCTTTTGCATATAAATATATTCTCCTAACTAATGTAGAACTTCTCCCTCTCTCTCTCTCTGTCTCTCTCTCTCTCTCGCTCTCGCTCTCTCTCTTTCTCTATGTGTTTCTCTCTCTCTCTTTTTCAGACTATTATTGTATATAAAACAGAATCTCCGATAGCTTTACAAGCATGAAGCACAAACCAATCTCGCAAATATCCACGGCCGACAAAAGAAAAGCGTTACGGCAGCGTAGGAGCTCTGAGTGTGGAGTATTTATATATAAATAAGAAATATACATTTATTCATTCATTCTTTTTTCCATTGCCAGACCATTGAACTCTACTAGGATCACGGGGAAGATGGAGCCTATCTTAGCCAACCCGACTCTGGACCAAGGTGGAGTACAGACCATTTCAGGGCCGACACCCGACTCACGTCTACTGGGAATTTGGACCGGCCCTTTAGCCTGATGTGCATGTCTTTGGAATGTAGAAAGACCCACGCAAGGACGAGGAGGACACGCAAGCTCCAAGCGCCCTCGCCAAACCCGGAAGCTTCTTGCTGTGAGACAGACGTGCTAACCGCTCCACGGCCCAGGAAAGGACATGATCTCTTACTATACACTACTTGACCCCTTTTATTAATTTAATGACGAATCAAAAGGAAATCTGTCATGTCCACCTGGTGTCCATCTGCCCCTCTATCTCACACTAGTGCCCGCGATATGACCGTAATATAATAAACCGGATATTTATTCAGCTAGTTTTCTGTATCGTGCAAAATTAGCGGAGACTCTTCACTGACGCATCCGTGTAGGTCAAAAGACGGCGTAAAGAAAGCTGCTACATCGTGATACTCGAAGATCTGATGATATAAAATTTTTATTATGTAGCAGCCACAGTAAACGCAATCTGATTGGTCAATGCAAAGAATAGTGGTTTGCACGTCTGCCTCACAGCAAGAAGATCCTGGGTTCGATTCCCAGCTCGGGCGTTTCTGTGTGGAGTTTGCATGTCCTCCCTGTGCTCGCGTGGGTTTCCTCCGGGTACTCCGGTTTCCTCCCACAGTCCAAAAACATGCACAGTAGGCTAAT
>JBCNYG010000002.1:14221871-14234521 GCA_039654305.1 Porochilus rendahli | reverse complement strand
TAGCCTACTGTGCATGTTTTCGGACTGTGAGAGGAGACTGGAGTACCCGGAGGAAACCCACTTAAGCATGGGGAGAATGTGCAAACTCCACACAGAAATGCCCTGAGCCCAAGAATTGAACCCGGGACGTTCTTGCTGTGAGGCAAACATTCTAACCATAGCGCCAGCATGCCGCCTATTATTATTACTATCGTTATTATTATGTTATTAATTTATGTATTTATTTTGTATGATTTCAAAAAAGATGATGTATAACGAACCTTTTTTATCTTTTGGATGTACTGTAATAATCCCTCAAGGGAATTATTGCCTCTCCATTTAACCCATCCAAAGTGAGCACATATGTACCTCTGAGCACACACTCGAAACAGGTGCCTTGCTCTTGCACTTCAGCCATGAAGGTGGAGGAAGGGAACATACAACTCACTCCCCCTACCACCACCAATTTTTTTTCCTGCTGGTTCGAGAAACAAACCAGGGATCTTTAAGTAATAAAAACCTGCTTGTCTAACCATTAGGTCATGGCTGCCCCATGTCTTCACTGTCATATCAGATTTCAGTCCAAGTACTTCAGGGTGACTGTCAGACAACTGACACTTGAAATTTTTGTTTTGTTTTGTTTTTGTGTGTGGCAGAGATAGTCGATGGGTGGATTGTGAACAACGCAGCCTTATGTGATTTTTAGTTTCATGTCCATTGCTTTTTTTTTCTTCTTAGTCCTGTTTCTCACTTTTTTGATTCCATCTGGTCTATTTTCCTAAAAAATCAAGTATTCAAGTACCTACAAACTCTTACTACGTACTCGGTAGTACAGGTACTCTTTAGTATCCTTAGATACTCTTTAGTACTACGTTCTTACGAGCTCACAGTCTTGCTTCATCTTGGGAAGAATGAAAACATTTCTCGTGCGTGTGTATGTATGTGTAGCTGGTACCCAAGCCTGCTCCTGTGGCTCCCACTAAGAAGAGGAAGAGGCTGATGGACGAGGTTCCTGAGCTGTCGAGCCCAAAGCCGATGCTTAGTGGAGCTGTACCTCTGGAGACCTTCCTCGCCTCACTGCACAAGGTGAGACAGATCTGGGCATGAAACAAAGAAATCTCCAGAGACAAATAATCGTAATATTATAATGTATGCTACAAAGATAGTAAGGATCTCAGTATCATATCCTATAAATTTGTACTGGACTAGAAAAAAACTTTTATATTCTGACAGGTTCTGAAGCCTGTTGAAGAGCAAAAATTGCAATCGAATGTTTTAATATTATTCAGGTTCTCTGAAAGACATAGCTCCTGTCTGTTTATTTATAACCTATTTATTACTGTTTTTAAGAATTACATGTTTACAGTGAGGAATGGTGCTCGTTGTGTGGCAATATGATGCTGCAAAGATCTTGTCAGACGTTTATCAAACTCGGGCATGGGGCCAAATCCGCCTCACCGTCTAATGTTTTGTTGCCCGCAAGAGCTATCAAAGAACAAGATTATCGTACATCCTTTGCATCGACCATTACCATGAAACCCTTCCTTCTAGGTGGCGGAAGCCTATATCAAGTAAACAGCTAGACATTTGTGACTCAAGAATTCGTAGACTACAGCCTTTAATTTCCAGCCTACAACCAGAAAAAGTGAAAAAAATCACCCCCTCAAATATTTGTACACAAATTGGAGTTCTTAGAGTTTATATAATGATGAGAGACCCATGTCTTTTAATGGATCGATTAACATACAGGCATGCACCAGTGAGCCATAACATTATGACAGCATGCAAGTGACAAGAATAACATTGATTATCCCGTTGAATTGATACCTGCAAAAGAGGTGACTTGTATTAGGCAGAAAGTTAAAAGTCAGTTCTCAGTTTTTGTGTTGGAAGCAAGAAAAATTTGCAGGTGTACAGATTTGAGTTACATTAACAAGGACCACATTGTGATGCATAATCAACTAGGTTTATTCATTTCAAAAACAGCAGGTCTTGTGGGTTGTTACTGTTATGCAGTGGTGAGTACCTACCAAAGGTGGTTCAAGAAGGGATAACCAGTGCCCTAGGAAGAGCGTTCTGGGTGCCTGAGGCTTACTGACGTGCGTAGCTCACTGAAGAGTTACTGCAGCACAAACTGCTGAAGCAGTTAATGTTGGCTATGATAAAAAAGTGTCAGAACACACCATGTATTGCAGTGTACTGTGTATCGGGCTACCTAGCTGCAGACCAGTCAGGTGGTGTTCATGTTATGGCTGATTGATGTATTCACTTTAATACTGCATTTAATAAATATACCCTGGTCTTCCATGATTTCTTAACCATCACAGATACAGGAAATGAGACAAAAATGCATCAACGAAGCTTATTATAATTGCAGTAGCATTTTATCATGTTATTTGATGGTCTCTGATCTGTGCACTTCCACAGAGACAGGAAATTAGTGCAGTGTAATCCCGGCTGTTTTACCGTTAAATCCCCATTAAGACGGTAGACATGGAGGGTGATTGATGACACTGGCCACTTCTAATACTGTAATGGTCTCATGTGTGCAATAGAGAGAGTGTTGGCGCACATGGTGTGAGGGAAAGCTGCTTTATTTCTTTTCCATTACCAGCTCTAAATTATCCTGTTAAAAGAAGTTAAAAGAAATGACGTAAGACACAAGAAAGCTCAGAATGTCTCTTTAGGCAGAAGAAAGGCTGTGGGATTTAAGAATTTGACCCCCACTGGTAGTCTAATTTGAGGCACGGAGGTGGAGTACACACAAATTAAAGTGGAAAGAAAGCAGCTATAACACCATCAGTTACTCTTTTTCTCTCCTGAAGTTAATAAGGCAGTCAAACACTCTCATTCGTTCTCATATGCCAAAATTTACAGCTTTACTTCGGACAGTTTAGCAGTGCTGACACTGGAGACTCATGGCAAAATTCTAAACAATCATCTCCTCACAGAAAAGTTCACAGTGTCAGCATTTACACTCCCTTTTTAAAACAAAATCTGTTTTCTTTTTTGACTGTCCTCCAACTGTTTGTCTGTGATGAGTGATTGATTGAATGAGTTGCATCACAATTCTCGAAAATCGGCAAAAAAAAGTCCAATTTTTATTATTTTTTTTAATTACTTAGTTTGCCGTGTCCACAGTTTTCTCCTGGACGGTTGGTATCGATACACTTTTATGAATGCAAAATCCAGGATGATGCAGCAGCTGGGAGTCTATGGGAGCTAATTGGCCAAGCTCTCATGGAAGGGTGGGATGACATACTCCTACCTCCCTGTAACTTAAAGTAATCACCAACCAAACATGGGTGTCTGTGAACTTAAGCATACATCGGGGCGGATAGCTCTACCCCCTCCAAGTGAATTAGGTTGTACCTGAATATGCATGAGCAGCAGTTTATAAAGATGAGAGTGGCTAGCATCACGTGTCATGAAGGCCCCTCCTTGGTTGGTGGTGGTCATGTGATAGAGAGGCAAATCTTGAAGGGTGGAAATTGGCTAAGACTTATTTAGTTTATTATATAGATAATTATTTGATGAATGTTTGTTGGTCTATGCAGCTGACAGCAGAGCAGTTCCCTTAGATCACATAATGCAAGTAGGTCTGGTGCTCATTAGGCAAAAAGGTTTGTGGTTGGAGATACTTAGATAGAGGGTGGAATACATGATTCAATTGAATAAATCCATAAATTACTAAAGTGTACCTGTGGTGAATTTATGTTACTAGCTATTTAAAATGATCACAAAGTACATCAGTGGTTCCTTTGGGTAACATCAGTCCTTTCCTCTTGTGAAAGTACGTGCGAGTGTTATGGCTCTAGGCATTTTCAGAGACATGTTGCCTTCTTCACTGACTGTTCCATCCTGGTTGTGACACAAACTTGTTGGATTGACTGGGCTGCGTCCATCACCCCGTGCATGATAACACATCGGTGAGTGCATTTCTTTAGCGTTCCTAAAACAACTGACGACAGGAAAGCCGATTTGGCAAAACGTCCTCAGTGTCATGCAGAATGTGACGTCTCATTGTCTCCACAATCCTCACCCCTCTTTGTTTTAAAGAGGTAAGCAGTTACACCCATTTCCTCAAAATTGCTAGCCATAGCAATTTTGAACACATTTTTAAATCACCTAAAATGTCACTCGCTTAATAGAGCTGCTTTTGAGTTTACTTTTGCTGGACAGAACAGACCACTAAGTTTACCTCACTTCTGGGGAAAAAACAACTGGTTCAGCCTGTAGATGTACACAAGCAATGAAAATCTTTTTTTTTTGTATTTTCCCTGTACGTGTGAAGAGGAAGTTTGTGAACTTGGTTTTATCTGGGATAAAGTGGAATCTGGGCTTAATCCTAAGTTATATAGGGTATCTGTTTATATATACGGCTACACAGCCAAGAGTTGTGGGAAAGGAACTGCTTTCCAGTCCTCCTGAGACCTAAAAATGCGTGGTAAGCATTAGAACATACAGCAAGTCTTCAATCACCATCTAATTAAAAGCTCAGCGAGTCCTATTTAGTCAGGTCATATAGCCAGCCTTTAACATCACTGCAGAAAATACTGCAGCAAATCCGCCTTCTACTTTCATTAGTGCAGGATCGATATGCTAACTGCATGTGGAAAGCTGGTAGGATCAGCCATGTGTGCATGAGGGAGAGAAAACTAGGAGCATACTGCTGAAGATTGCTTATCGTAACCCAATACAGTCAAATTCTCCAAACGCTTTATTGATTGAACTGTGAGAGCCCTAATGCTCGATCTAACATGAGAAAAAGAGTTTACTTAGTAAAGTTTAGTGTAGATGGTTTATGCACAAAACAGTTCAACTGAACAGTTTCAGGTCAAATGATCTGTTCATGCAGCAAGATCATTTCTCCAGTATTAAATAATTTCCTCCTCAAATCATGTATTCATTCATTCACTTATAACAACAAAAACTGAATACAGGATGGGTGGTGTGGAAGTATAGTGGATAGCACAACTGCCTCACAGCATAAAGGTCCCAGGTTCGATTTCAGGGCTCGTTTCCTTCCAGAAGCCAAAGACATGCACATTAGGCAAATTTCCCTTATTTGTGGATGTGTGAATGTTTTTGTGTGTGGTGGCCCTGCGGTGGTCTGACGAGCTGCCCAGGGTGTATCCAACCTTCGCCCTGTGTCGGCTGAGTTGGGCGCCAGCTTCCGCGTGACTCTAATAGGATTAAGCGGTTTGGAAAATGAGTGAATAGATACGGTATCCATATTGGGTAACGGCATACCAGTCCCCGCTCACTATGGCACAGGGAACGCAGAGTAATAATGCAGAGCTTGCATACCAAGTCACAGTATGAAAGGGAGGGGACACCGGGGATTCAGGTCCTGCAGATTGGGTAATGATGTGTAATGCAGATGTGCTAATGATGTGAATGACACAAGGACGCATCAGAATGAAATGGCATTTTTTTAATAAGCTGTTTGTTGAGTGCCAAAGTGCAGTGGAGAAAACTGAAAACAAAAAACATTAAGCTGAATAGACTAGGCAGAGACAGTGTATATTAGTGAGACTGTTATGCCTCAGTAGTTAATTGAAATGCAAATCACCTACAGATATCTGAGAACTTTTTAGTATTATACAGTAAACTAAAGACCATATGCTCCACAAATAATAGTCTTTATATGCCCCCCAATACCCCCACATATTTTTTACTTCAGAACTGCCAACATGTACAAATTTCTGATGTCCCCTGTGTATAACAGAATTATCCTGTTTTTTTTTCTTATCATTAGCATTGCCTGCAGTGTAGTAACTACCAAGTCAGAACACACCTGAGGTCTATATGCATGTTGGGGCTTCGCTGATTTATTAAATGCAAAAGTACATTAAGAACAGATGCAGAACTGGAGCACATTTGCTTTCACCTTCTATAACTGCGTTTATTTATATCTACTATAATCTTATGCTTATTTTTGTTTTTGGTCAGAGTGGAATCTCTGAGGTGAAGGTGGAGGAGACAGCAGGCGGCCACATCCTGCACCTGCAGGCCGAGGACGCACTCATCCAGCTGGAGGAGGACGCGACGCACATCGTGTGTGACAACAACGAGCCACTGCGCACTGCCCTTAGGGACCTGGTGCTCCGATTCCTCCAGAAACTCTGAACTCTGACCTTTTAACAGGTCTATCTAGACTGTCTGACTGCACACAGCGTGGTGATGATCCAGTGGGTCAGTAGCAGTGAACAGTGATCACTGAGACATGATTGAGGCCATGTCTCAGGACAGGACATCCTCACTGCTGGACATTGTACTTCACTGAATTCCTGAAGTTCGACATGTTCCTGGACAAAGCATTCCTTATAGCACTCATAGCACCAATTTGTGTCCTCCTACTCCTGAGCCACTGAAAATTCCCAGAATGCACTGCGTTGAGAAGGAATGATCTTATGTAGCTCTGTAAACAGTACAAATCGTGAAAGGAACAATTTCTGTCTTATTTAATAAATCAGGAATTTTTATCATTATTATTAAGTGTAATACAGAGCTACACATGGATTTATCACTTTCATCAGATTCCTACATGTTCTGTATTTAGAACTGTTAACTTTTATACAAGTAAAATGGACATCTAAGGGCATACCTTACGGAATACCTTTATTTGTTACTTTTCTCTCTCTCTTTCCCTACTGTATTAACTATAAAGTTAACTTGATAATCTCTTCACACTTAAAAATGCATACTTTTATTTCTTTATTCCTCTTACTGTCTCTCTTTCTCTGTCTGCTATATTAACTACAATATAAACTTCATAATGTTTTCAGACTTAAAATGGAAATCTAAGGGCATGCGGTAAAGCTTTATTTCTTTTCTTTATTCCTTATATTTCTCTCTGTGTCTCTCTCAGATTATAAGCTTTACACACTTAGAAATGGACACCTAAGGGCATGAAGGGCACTCCTTTATTTCTCGTCTCTCTCTCTCTCTCTGTAACATACATACACACACACTTTCTCCTTCTGTCTAACACACACATTTGTGAGCTCTATTGACTATAATATTAACTTCATATTGTTTACACACTTATAACACAATTCTAAGGGCAAGCAGCACAGCTCAATGCAAGATGTATATCATGCACATTCTGTGATCAGGTATGAAAAGACTTAAGTTCTAAATCTGTACAAGTCACCCTTTCAGAGATTGGGCTAGTTTTCCAAAGGAAAGAATTTGTGGTCATGATGAATGTTACCAATATCAGTACATCTGATGGCATGCCACAAAACCTAAAGTCCAAATAAACAGATTGACTTTGTATTGCTGCAGTGTGGGAAAGTGGGAGAACACTTCTTAGGTAGGCTTCTCTTATGAAACAATCAATGTCCTTCAGCTTGCATTCTAAGCAAAAATTAGTAAGATGTGTTAAAATAGTACTCATAAAATGGCTACAGTAGTACATTGTGTTTGGATGCTGGACGGCTCATCTGGGACATGGACTGTTCAAGCATTTCAAGAATGGGAGGACGATACAGTTGTTCCAAAAAAAGCATCATTACTTGAAAAAAAAACAGGCTGCCACTGCATGACTAATTACTCAAAATGCTCTTCAGGAAACTTAGTAATGCAGTGTGTGCGCAAAAGATTTGGGAAGCCGCTTTAATGCAAAAGAAATAATGTACATCTCTGCTTTTCCCTATTTTATGTTCATGTTAAGATCTTTTATAATTTTGTAATAAATAATATTTCTGCCATTTCTTATGCCTGTTCTTTTTCACTGCACTGACCAGTGGTTGTGCTGAAGTTTTGGCACCAGAGGTCAGACCTGAGTAGCCTGATAATATCCACTAGCCAATACAACTTTAAAAATAGCTTTCAGCCAGATTGATGTAATTCCTGCTAGCAGGACTGGGATTTGCTTTTTTTTTTTTTTTTTTTTTTTAAGAAAGAATTCCTTTCTTCATAATGAAATAAATGGAGTGCTGCAGGTGGCCATGTAATTTGGCTTTAAAGTGCAATAGAGCAGTCATGCTTAACTGAACTACTAGTGAAATAGTGTTCAGTACCATGTGAGCTACAGGAGGGAGAGCATTCTGCCTGGTTTTAAAATAAATAATCTTATTTATCACCACATACTTAAATTTAGTCTTCTATCATGACCATCAGTTCGTTGAGTGGGAGGACTCCTAGGGTTAGAGCACTGTTTGACTCATATTTCCCCTATGCTTTTATCAGCAAAATGGTTAGAGATCATTCTTATCTAGCAGCGAGATATTCAACCAAGCACTGCTGTTTAAACTAAACACCCATCTGAATATTTACAATCCAGGTTCACAACAGTGTGTATTGAAATCTCTCTATTCTGTACAGAGTATATCACATGTTCTGTTTCTTCATCATTGTCATTCATGTCATGCCTTATACCTGTTATAATGTCAGGCACTCACTTCATCACCCAACCCCACTTTATCATGCTAGAATTGCTTACAATTCATGCAGAAGAGGAACATATTCAGTTACGATGAAAAATGTCACTAATCATTTCTTTGATAGTCACATTCATACTCCAGGTTCTTGGCCTCACCATTCATCAAAATGCGTGTCCACGAGGGTAGCGGATTAACACCAGCACAGTAGTTTATCCGCTGAGCCGAGAGGGACTGTAATATAGCTCCAGCACCACTTACTCTACTCAAACACTCCGCTCGATTAACAGCTGCTTACAGCGTCCACCCTTCAGATCCTGTTTGCTCAGAGAGGGTGGAAGAGTGCACATTTGGCCATTAGGACATGTTGGGATTTGAGCCTAGAGCGTGTAGTGATGACGGATGTTACACTCCACTGAGCTGTAATAGGAGCCCCTCTCTCTCCCTCAGTGTGTGTGTAGGATTTCAGGAATGTGACTTGGTCTTTTGGTGATAACACGGTGGACCATGAGCCATGAACCTCCAGTGTGATTGTAAATCTTAGGCTTACTCACATAGACAGAAACTTTCATGTTAGGGCAGTCAGACTGATGCTAGTTTGGTTATGCTAACAGTAAATAAAGTGTCATTTTGGTAATACTGAGGCTTTGTTGAGCAATTTACCATCTTCACATCTGAGAAAATATTTATAATGTAAGATATTATTATACATTAGTTAAAATTTGAACCATTAGTTTTTCTTTACATTACTTATAGAGTAAGATGTGTAAACATCTTAATCATTAATCATTGACTTTGTCTTTATATTTAAGTTGCTGAACACCAATCTCACATTTATCCATTCAGAATGTATGATCATTTGTTAAGTTCACCTACCAAGGATCTATGGTGTTTGCACCTTCTGCATACCTCAAAAAGACATCAAACATATTTTGGTTGATTTTCTACTAATACATTTTTAAGTATGTAAGGTTTAAGGGGGGAAAGCAGTTTGTGTTTTTGAGCAAGATCTATCTATCAGTCAGTGTTATGCACGTTAACAACCCTTAACACATCGTTGAAGCTGTTTAATGCCTGATGAAATGCCTGCGACATTCCATCTGCCCTGAAAGAGGGAAGAAACCAGCTGTTTCTCCGTGTCTTTAGGGAAACAAGGGTTGGCAGTCATAACCTTACATAAGCCAAATTGTAATACAGCAGCAGTATTATGACTGCTACTCACTGGGCTCTCAAACCTCCAGGCATGGGTCTTTGCTTCGGTTAAACAACTTGCTTCACTTCACTGGAAATTTACAAACAGAAAAAAAAATCACCTGCATCTAAAGGACGAGTAAAGGTAGTAAACTCAGTGTACACCACTCAAATCCCATTGAGTTTTCAGGTCAACAGTGTATAACATAAATCTTTCGGCACTACCTAAAAGCGAAGCTCCGAAAATGCTTGCAATTATTTTCAGTAAAGAAACATCCATAATATAAGTTATATAAAACTACTAACTACATAAGAACATTTTCTGCAAAGTGCACTTAGTGCTAATGGTGCCATGCAATATATGTTTCCTGCCATGTTCTTCATTTACTGGGTTACCAGTGTGGGCAGGTGAGCATGAATGAGACAACAAAATTCATGGCTTTATGACATTTGCTTAAGTATGGAGCTCCGCTATAACCCACTGGTGGAATAAGATTTTTGAAATAGAGGTCTGACTTGTAGAAACTTTTTGAAAAAAACTATGCAGTAGTGAAAGTCATCTCCCTTGCTACTCTAAGCTCTTATGTCCTGTTCTGAACTCTGTTACACATCCGTTATTCATCAGTTCCCATGTGTTCCTTATTATTTGTGTTTTGTGCATGCACAAAACTTTGTCAGATTGAATGGACTTCCTCCGACAAGAAACACGTTCGCCGAAAGAGAAATATGTGAACGGAGTAGAAGAGAATTTTACTCTGTCGGAGGTCGATTAACACAATCCGGCAAGGTGTTACTGATGGTTTTAATCTGCAGCAGGCAGCACAATGCAAAACATAACAATAGAACAGGTGAAGAGCTTCAGGCAACATTTGCATCAAATATCATAATGAAATAAATAGAGAATATATATATAACGTGAGCCCACAGAGTTTACACAGAATGGTGCAAAAAACATCCCATGAGAGAAGAGTATGTGAACTGAAACGTCTTTGGTGCGAGTGTTACTTGAACCAAACCTTTTCGGGAAATTACCCTGGCCATCTCGAGCTGTCAGTATCCAAGATGCCGTCTACATTTGTTGACTGATATCTTTTTCAAAGTGCTTGGTTTTAATTTGGGTTTGTATTTAATATACTTTAATTCTTGGTACATCACTTTAGTGAGTCCAACAATTACTTCTTTAAGAGTATATAAAAAAACCAGAGAAATTTATCACCATTCTATCAAAATATTAACTTTGTCAAAATACTGGAATATTCTGCTCAATTGTTCTCCAGATTCAGTTTGTACCCCATACCCTGTTATAGAACAAATGCGATAATATTGTAAAAGGGGAGAGCTCCATCATAAATTCTCCAGGGGTATTTTTCCTGAATATATGGTATTTTCAAAGTAAATTTCTCCTAATTATTACCAGCCATATGAAAGGGTGCTGAGACCAGAGACATGTTATAAATAAAAGATATGCCAAAAGTTAATCAACTAATATTATGGTAAAACTCAAGTGTTCAAGAACTGAAGGGAGACTTGGAAAAAAGTTTGATGTTGATATAATAATGGAAAAATTATTTATCATGTCGGACATACACTTAGCATGAGGTGTTTTCAGTGAAGCTCCACGTGGATTGGCAAAATTTAAATGAAAATTTTAATGTTATTTTATGATAGAGTAGGGACATTTGAACTTCTCTACCAAATTCTATGCTTGTATCACCAAGCCCCTGCACTAAGAAAGATCAGAAAAGACTGAAGGTTCATGCTGACAGGAAAAACATGATAACATATATAAATCACTCTTTACAACAACAGCAGGCAGAAAAGCCTCTCGGCAGCACAAAGCATCAAATTATTCAATGCATCAGCTACAACAGCAAAAGGCTACATCAGATTTTACTCCAGTCAGCCAAGAGCAAGAACCTGAGGCTATCGGGCCACAAACCTGTTCTGTACACAACATGAGGTCTGAAGACTTGTTCTGCCGGGTTTGGTGTGGCGGTGCATGAGTGGTCTGCACAGAGCCCTCAACACAACCCCACTGAACACCTGTGGAACCGAATGGAATGCTGACTACATGCCAAGTGTTCTCATTCAGCAATCGCTCCTGATCTCACTAATGCACTTAGTGTTTTTACAGTAGCTGTATTAGCAAATCCCCATAACAGCACTCCAAAAACTAGCGGAAGACCTTCCCAAAAGAGCAGCATTTGTTATACATCTGAAATAGAGAACTGAATGGGTACATGTAGGTGTAATGAACAGGTGTCCTCAAACTTTTTCGCATAGTGCACTACACAAGTGCTAAAGAATATACTACTAAAGGGTCCTATAAAATGTTGTGAACCATCAGCTCTCTGGAGAGACAAAATTTGCCATAAACCTGTTATTGCCTCCACTTTGATTAAAAACAAACAAAAACCCCTTGAAGCATTTCATTATGTGAATGACTACTCCGCTGATGATTGTATTGTTTTGTTCTCTCTACTCATTTGCATTACATTTTTCCAAACCCACACACATTCAAATTGCCCCTGTTAATTTTGGCACCACTACCACCCCTTTAATATAGTCTACACAGGCAAAAAAACAAACAGAACAAAAAAAGAAAACAAAAGAAAAAACAAACAAACAAAAAAACGGATCTGCTTGGACTGATCTTTCCAGGTTGGGCACTACAGTCTCTTTTGTCTGATGTTTACCACATATCATATAATATTACATCTTTAAAAGACTTATGGTGTTTTACATAAGTTTCCAGCAGAAGCTTCTAGAAAGTAAGTAATAACTGATACCCATAGCGATAATAGTGGAATTATTGAGAAAGTTAAACAAGATTGCTCCATTCCTCTTTCATTTTTTTGAATCACAATTATAGCCTCTCTTGTGTGCTATAAAAGTTAAATCATAAATAATTTCATTATGGCAATTAAACAATGATGATCATAAAATATTAAAAATATTAGTTACATAAAATTAGATTGCTAAAATAAAAAATATGATGTCAATGCATTATGCCGAAAAACTTGTTCATGCTTTTATTACCTTGAGATTAGATTATTGTAATGCGTTACTCTCTGGATGTTCTAATAGGTG
>JBCNYG010000002.1:14196247-14220883 GCA_039654305.1 Porochilus rendahli | reverse complement strand
TCTTTTTAGTTATGCTGCCATAGTTAGTCATGCTGGAGTCCCTGCTTGCACCCAGCACTAATAAACTCTTCTTTTATCATTACACTACTACAATTGTAAATTGTAAAAAGCACTATACAAATAAAATTGAATTGAATTGAATTGAATAAAAGTTCCAGAGACCAATGGCACGGGCTGGTTTATTAGTGTTGACGAGGATCACACTAATGATACAGTCTGTCAGATAGCTGTGCTTTTTCTTCCTCGCCTCCCCAATCTACATGCTCAAGTTCCAATATATGAAAAAGAAAACCCATACATTACTTAAACCTCAACAAATTTATACATACACACTCATTAAGCGTATAAAAAGGTTCCATAAAAGGTATCCATGATCTGAAACATATAACATATATTTAAAAAAAAAAATAAAGAAAGAAAAGAAACACCAAACGCATTTACAATGCAGATACCTCTATGCACTGTACAGTTCAAGACAGAAATTAGCATCGTAATACAAACATCAGTTCATGTGCATGGAGGCATTGTGAATTGAAAAGGTCAATGAAGAAACAAAGTACTAGTTTGAAACAAAGATTGTGCCAATAATTCTTACGCAGTATTTATATGCAGCATGATTCTCCAAAATTGTGCTAGTACTCAGACCTGAGGTCTATACTCCAACTTCACATCAGCTATTTCAGCAAAGGATACGACGAAAACGAACGAGGCAAATTACAGTAACAAAGGACAAAAACTTGGTGCTGCTTAGGCATGTGCCGATCATTAGTTACGTGATGCTTTGTAATTTCTGCTAAAACTGTAGCAGTGTAGGCTTTGAACCCATGACCTGCTAATCAACAGCCCAAAGCCTTAACCACTGAGCCACTGACAACACTCCACCCTACAAAACTACTGCGACTTCTATGAAAGTTGGAATAATGTGCAGGAATATGTTTTGGGAAATGAAATGTTCCTTCATTGATCAATAGTAGGTGATTTATCCAAACCACTGTCACAGTGGATCAGGATCCAGAAGAGGATACATAGCCTGGATGGGACGTCAGTCCATCATAGGACATCACACATTTATATTCACACACAAAAACACTAAAAAGGGCAATTTAGTACTTTCGCTATGATGTGCTAAGAAGGAAACTGGAGAGAAGTACACACACACAGAAAGTTACCCAAAGTCAGAACTAAACTTGGGTGCCTAGAGCTATTCCACACCACCAAGTCACCCTTAAAATACACTGCAATTAAAATTTCTTTACTATAATATTTGTTTGGACCACCTTTAGCCTTGATTACAGCGTGTAATCGCCATGGCATTATTTCATCAAACTTAAGCAATATCAAAAAATGTATTTCCATTCAGAGATGGCTTTCCACTGGCATCTTGAATCGATGATGGGAAAATTTAACCACTCCATAGAGTCTTCTTTAACACATCACAACACTTTAGCACTTTCAACAGGGTTAAATTCAGGTGGTGTCAGATCATGTGTGAAAATGATGCCTCAAACTCCCTTAACCACTCTTTCACTAATTGAGGCCCAATTTGAAATTCGTGTCATCAGGAAAGAAAAAACAGTCAACTAATGGTTAATCTGGTCATGCTGTACATTCAGGTAATCAGCCGACTTCATTTTATTGCCAAACAATGTTGCTGAGCCTCGACCTAACCAACTGAAGTAACGATGCCATGGTGATTTCGCGCTGCAATCAATGCTAAAGGCACTCCGATAAAATATTAGCATTGCAGGACATTTTATTTAGTCAGGCAGTGTATAATTAACCACTGTAACAGTTAAATGTAAAAACTTATATTTGTCATGAGTAATATAATACTGCAAACTTTGATAGTTATTCTAAGGTTTAAGAATGAGAAAATTCTTTATCGCCCTTCATCGAGTGCTGTTCCAAGTCTGTACTATTAACCCCAATTTATTTTTGATCTCTAAAGAAAAGCATGGTATCAAAACCTGACCATAATCTGACTGAACTAACATCATGAGATGTGTTTTATTGTGGCACATTTCTAGAAAATGCTTTACAAACAGCTGGTAACTGATCCTTTCTACATATATTAAAATTTTCTATTGTTTGTTTCCCTTTATGACTTATCTTTGGTATCATGCCCATACACTCACTGAGACCTTTTTTAGGAACACCTGCACACCTACGTATTCCAGCTTTAATCTAGTGGCATCAGCACAAAGATTTGGGCCAAGAGCTTTGGGTAATGTTCACATCAACCATGAGAATGGGGAAAAATATGTTATCTCAATGATACTGGCATTCATGGTCACCACTGGCATTGTGGCATGATTGTGGATTCTAACGGTTTGAGTATGTAGTTTGAACATGATGAGGCCGCAGTCATCTGTGGCTGGAAGATTAAGTGAGCTTAAGAGATAAAAATTGGTCTGTGGAATGGTGTGGAATTCTCTCTCTCTCCTCATCAATTACAGTGCCAATAAAAGTTGAAGACTGGAAACAAAACTGCACCGTGCCACAAACAATAGTTATCGTAGACTGGTTTCATGAACATCAAGGGTCTTCTGCGGCCTTCAAAGTCTTTAAGGCCTTTAAATCCAAAGGAACACCTGTGGGATACAGTAGAATGGAAACAACAAGTGCACCTTGGAAAATCAAAGGGAAGCCTAGCTCTGTAGTAGTACGGTACTCCCAATAAAGTGCTCAGTGAGTGCATATGTATATCTATAATTTATAAAATTCCCTAAAGCTGCTTTGAAAGAATGACCATTGTTAAAAGTGCTATGCAAATAAAACTGAACTGAAAGGAACGTGTATACATGCTTGTACTATGTAACCATATTGACATGTAACCATGAGAATGTTCACAAAGAACTATTTAAACCTGCTCTGTCAGTGTGTTCTGCTCATGTATTAATTACACTAATTACAAAAGTACAGCTCAGAACTTCTTAAAGTTGTGTTATTGAAACATACACAACAACCCGCCCTCTTCCACGCGTTTACTGATATAAAGTGACTATTCTCATTCATTATGTGGGTCATTAACCAGTGACGTGGCAGTCATCTTTTTGTTGATGTTTGTGTGTAACGTGACATTGCACATGTAAAGGGAAGCATTGAGGAAACATTTAGGGTCCTAGATTGTGAGAACATTAGGGCACAATTTTTATTATGGTAAACTCTGTACATATTTGTGCTGTACTATTGGGCTGCAAAATAAAAAGTGGGGAATGAAACAAGTGGATTTTACAAAGAAAGAATCATTCATAGAATGCAATCTGCAGAAATACCCTAGTTAAAACTGAAAGTAATAAGAGGAGGTAACGGCTTCGAGATATAACCATAGCAACAACTCCAAACCTGTTTCCTATGTGGAGATTTTCACCTCTACCTCGTCTGTTACTTTTTTTGACACCAGGGAGGTATGGTGGCTTTCATATTGTACATATTTAACTTGCAGTACACTACAGAATCTTCAAATGACTTTTAGGCCTTTACATTCAACCCAGAAAACATCTTTTGTGCAGTACTTGTGCTCCCGAGCAAAATCTAATCCTGTTGAGAAAGCATTATCAGGAGAGCGGTTTCCTAGAAATCTACACGGGCAGTGTAATGTATATCTTATAATCCTGTTCAGTGATGGTTAAACTGAGTGTGAATATCATAAATCTTGATAATATTAAGCGAATATTCTGATATGAGCATGTGATATCGGCACATTCCTAAGAAGACCTGATGAAGCAAGTGTGTACACGCTGTTTTTCGAGCCTACTTAGGTGGAGAGTATTCAAAGTGATTATCACTCGCCCAACCACGTAGTGTTATCATTTCCGTGCTTCTATCAGTGTATCTATGAGGTACCGTGACTTTAAATTCCTCTTACAAAATTGCACACACACACAAAATTTCTGTGACCTGCAGAAATGTGCTTGTCATTTACAAGAGTATATTTGCTCTTGCATATGAAACGCACTCGATGTACATATATTGTATAAATGGAGAATGGGTTATAAAATAACGAGTGCAATGAGACAGGAAGCTTTCGCCCACGTCTTTTACCATTCGGTCAGTTCCAAAGAGTCAGTCTGAAACCCATTAAAGTGTCCTCGCGTCTTATCCACCTCTTTTCCAAAACTGTTGAAAGTGGCGCGAATGAGACCAGTAGTGGTTGCTGATGAGTCAAACACACACAAAAACAAACAAAAAAAATGCTTTTATGAAATAAGTCCTCCCTTCATTTTGACTTGTGTCACAGGTCATCTGTAAACTCCCTTTTGGTCCCTTTAAATAAACTTGAAGCATTTGGTCTTATCATGCGGGAGTCGAGTCTTAAAGAGGACAGAGTCCACCCGGAACTGTGTGTAGAGCAGCGGCATGTATCCGTACACCTTGACAAAGAAGTTGATGCATTTGTGGCGCTCGTGGAAGTGTGAGTCATCGTGAGAAAGTGCCTGAGGACAGCCAGGACAGCGAAACGTCCAACGAGACGTTACCTGGTAGAAGAAGATAGGAAATTAATTTCTGGGTGTGCAGTTAATGAATATGAATATATATATATATATTTATTTTTATTTTTTAATAATGGAAGATTATTCTCCTCATAGCAAGAAGGTCCTGGGTTTGGGTCCTGAGCTCAGCTGGTGGTTTATGGAGTTTACATGTTCTCCCAGTGCTTGTGTGGGTTTCCTCTGGGTATACAAGTTTTTTCCCCCCACACTCCAAAAACATGCACTTTAGGCTAATTGGATGTTCTCAATTGACCCTAGGTGTGTGAGTGTGAGTGGTTACGTGTGCCTGTGATGACCTGGTGAGCATGTTCAGGGTGTACCCCACCTTTGCCCAGTGTCTGCTGAGATAGGCACCATCCTCCCCAAGACCCAATTAGGATTAAGCTTTTCAACAAATGAGTGAGTGAATAAGTGAGAAGTAGAAGTATTTTGTTAAATTCCTGAAACATTTTTAAATACACCAGCATGATTCCAACACTGAGAAAAAAATATCCATTATCATCATTTCTGCTATTATTGTTCAGCCTTATTTGTTTCTCTGCAGACCAATTTTTTTTAAAAGTACACAAGACTTCCTAGTTCATCTTTTCAAATGACAAAGCAAAGACAAGTGATTTCTCCATGCTACTGTAAACTTAAAGGGCTTATGGGTTAGAGAGACTGACTGGGAGAAAATGCAATAACAAAGCTTATGACTTTCAGGGGAAATCGCTGCACAGATGCAGTCTTCCACTAATAACATGGCAGTACATAAAATTTCATTAGTCGTCCCCCCACCCCCCACCCAGTGCCACACTTCAGAGAATATTGCTCCAGACCTTTCCAAAAACTTATACTTTACGTGTAATATACAATCTATCTTTCAGATGGGAGACGCGGAAACTTTGTTTCCTATACTGAAACACACTTCAGCCCAGTTCAGTTTTTGAACCTGACTGGTCAGACGGTGCAGATAGCAAAGTGGCGCTCCAAAGTGGAGCACCATACTTAAGAGAAACTGTAGCATCAACCTGATTTTTTTTTGTGTCGCGAAGACTGTCCATCCGTCCGTACGTGTATAGGTGGGAACTCTGTGGGGATATTTCGCATGGCAGTTTTAACTTTAGTAATAGGAATGCATGAGTGATGGTAACTTCTACTCAATCTTTCCCTCCAAACTGTTACTTGATTCAAACCATAAAATAGAATAAACTTTTGAAATTAAATAAAATACACTAACAACAAACAGAATTTTATGTGCCATATGCAGTATCTTAGGTATCTTAATTTGTATTGCTAAGCATGTACACCGATAAACTCCTGTAGGAACTCTCGACTAAATTTCATGCAGAAGTGCAGTCTAGCTAAGGACCTGTTACCTTGATGGGGGGTTTGCGCGTTATATGTGACACCAGAAAGTTCATTGCGATGTCTTCACAGTTGATGTACTCGTCCACCATGTCTCGAATGGCTTGGGGCATCACATAGGAATACAGGTAGGCGTAGTACTACACACACACGCACACACACACACACACACACACATGCACACACACACAAAGTTCCCATTCTCGTATTAATGCTGCACAGAATACTCAAAATGTACAACATACTTTTCTCTCAAAAGGTGTTTTGCTGCTGTTACAAGCTTAGATTCTTAGAAGTAGAAATACTAGTAGTTGTTAAGCATTTACTGTTGCTTGGACTATTTACCATTCTACATTTCCAAAACATAAGCATTAGACAAATAATTTTATGAATCTATTGCAGTATAGTGCGTAGCACATCTGTCTTACAGCAAAAAAGATCCGTGTTTCAAGTTCTGGGTTTGACAAATGGGTTTCTAAGAGTAGTTTTCAGTTTATCCCCATGCTTGCCTGGGTTTCCTCCCACAGTCCTCCCAAGACTTGCACATTAGGCTAACTGACTGTTTTAATCTGACCCTAGGTGTGAGTGGGATTGGTTGTGTGTGTGTGTGTTGGCCCTGCGATGGACTTGTGAGCTGTTCAGGGAGTAATTTGTTTGGTTGATTCATGTGCCAGCATTTAGAAATTTTGCATAGGTGCTCCCTATGACCTAAACTAGTGCAATAGGTGGCTAATTTGCACGTGACCTTTGACCTTGGCATAGTGACCTTGATCATATAAAATTTGTCCGGGCCATTGTTTGCTTTAAACCACCACCATCCTTTCCAGATTTTCTTGAAGCTGGTTGAAAGTTGTTACCTTGTGGAAAAAGGCGGCGCCTGTCAGCACCATGGAGAGTTCACAAGAGTAGTTAGAGTTGTAGAGCCAAGACTGGTGGTTGATATCCCAGGCATGAAACCGCCCTGGGAAGCCCACAATCCGATCTCTGGCCTCTCGCCACACCCTGAGAAAGAGGAAAAGCCTAGAACTAAACTTCTTTCATGTTTCCATCAACAGAACAGGTGTAGCACAATGTCTGTTACAAAAAGTCCTCTAAACACACAGCTTTTAAAGTGGGGTCCAGAATTGTAATTTTATTTTACCATGGTGATGGAAATCACACACGATTTCCAAAGTTGTTTTACTTAATATTAAGTCACTAGGATCGACTGTGTCTAATCCAAACAGAGCTAAAGACCTAAAATACTGTTCAGTAATTAAAATTCTCTGGTAACAACAAGAAAAAAATATTGTACTGATCCAGTTACAGTTTAAAAAAAAAGGATACATCATTTCCTGGGACAGAAATCATTATTTCACACCTCTGACCAAGGCTGTGTCTCTCTGCTTGTGCATCCTTACTTCCTGCTTGAGCATCCTTGCTTGACACTATTGAACATTCTATGAGGCAATGGTTACTCGGTGGTTAAGACTCAGGGTTAATGATCAGAAGGTCGAGGGTTCAAGCCCCAGCACCACCAAACTCCTACTATTAGGCCTTTGAGCAAGGCACTTAAACCTCAATTGCTATGTTGTATAACAGTGGTAAAATGTAAGTTGCTATGGATAAGGTCATTTGTCAAAATGCTGTAAATGTACTTTTCTCCTTGATAGATTAGAAAATGTTGTTGGAGATAAAGGAACGAAACTCTCCCGGTTTAGATCTTATTTAACAGACCATTTACAGTTTGTAGATATATATGGTGATTTCTATGAACGTTTTAATGTTAGGTTTGGTGTTTCACAAGAGTAATATTATTCATTAACATGATTTTAGCCACACTGTTGTATATGACACACTGTTGTATATTTCAGCAAAGCCAGGTGAGAGATACCAGCTTAGTACAGTTGAGAAATGCGTATAGGACATTAGCCACAGGATGCATACTAACTTCTGACAAGATATAAGTACTTTTATCTAGATCACAGACAGCTAGTAATAAGTTTTAAGATTAATTTCAGGTCTGTATTTCAGTGTGATCATGTGCAGCAGTAAAGGACCTTGGAGTGATTATTGACCCCAGTCTTTCATTTGAAGCTCATGTAGCTTTAATCTCGGAAATATTACTAAAATAAAAAATAATATAAAAAACTTGTTCTTTTGGTACTTTAAAATCAGACTATTGTAATAGGTTACTGTCTGCAATTTATTTATTACTATAATATTACTGTCCAGAATGAGGCAGCGGGAGAACTCCTTACTAGAACCAGAAGATATGAGCACGTCACCCCTACCTTATCTATACTGCACTGGCTCCCTGAATGCAAAACACTACTTTTAAACTATTAAGTACTTAATGTATACTTGCATTATACTTAATATACATAACTATTAAGTACTTAATTGTGCCACATTATCTTGACAAATTTCTTGTCAAGTATTATCCAACAGACCCACTTAGATCAAAATGTAGAGGCTACTTAACTGTTACCTCAAATAATGAAGACTGCTCCAGGGGCAGAGTTTTCTCTCACAAAGCCCCAGAGTTAGGGAACAACCTTCCAGATGACATTCGAGACTCAGTGTCTGTTTTTGAGACTAGACTAAAAGCTTATTTGTCAAGTTAAACATTTTGTTTATGTCCTTTTTTTAGATAGTTGCAGTAATAATCAGTAATGCCAGAGTCCTTGTCTGGACTCAGTACTAATAAAGTCTCTTATTTAACCGTTACAGTTATGAGCATACCTACCAAACTGTGTGTGTGTGTGTGTGTGTGTGTGTGTGTGTGTGTGTGTGTGAGACTCTCCACTACTGGTGACATAAACTCTTACAAAAATGGTTTAGGACTTCAGTTACCATTACAGCTATAAGAAAACCAGTTACATTTCATGTTAAACTATAGTAAAGTTTCTTCAGCATGGTTTGTATTTTATCTGGCTTCACACAAATGAGGATTGATTTTGAGTGAGGTTCCTCTCAAGGTTTCTTCCTCGTGTTGACTAAGGGAGTTTTTCCCTTAAGTTTCTCCTGCGTTGTCTCTTGGTTTTTCCCTTTGAGAGAACACTCATGCCAACACTAATATCATGCCAGACATGTTTTTCTCCTAGCCTAGAACTATGCTTCAGAATACTCCAACCAATCTGTAATACTTAACTGCTTCAACTTATAAAAAGTTAACTGTTTCTGCTGTTTTCCCCCATACGGTAGTCTCAGGGCCAACAATTATGTCATTAAATTTAAAGAAAGAAATATTACCTGAACCCAAACATGATTTCATCATGACGGAGATGGGCGTCATCATCAATTGACAAGATCGCCTCAGTCTCCACTACATCCCAAGGCAGGAAGCGATTGTTCAAACTGTTCTTCTCTGTCCGCACCACCTGCCAACAATAAAGCATTGTCTCAGAATATTGGAACGACTGTCAGAGTAGCATATTCCTTTCTACCATGGTAACTGTAGTCACCATAAGATACTACAGCCCCATGAAAAGAACAACTCTCTGCTAAGTGAAGTAAAACACTAACAACCTGATTTTAAAAACAAAAATATTGGCTTCGGATCCAACAACAACGTTTAGATTATCAAAATATTGTAATTTATATTCTTATAGTCTGTAATATGCCTTCTGGCCATTTTGGCTTTCATTCCAAAATTACATTTAAAATATTCAGGCCAACACCTCTCCATAATCAAGATAATACAAACTTACGACAATAGGCAGTCCAATGTCTGGCCAGAGGAGGTCATCTGAGGGCGGTTTAGGGGAATTCCACACTACCACCACTTTGTTGAGATAAGGAAGACCATTTAGCCTTTCCAGAGAGTTCATAAGTACCTCCTCTCGCTCATATGTTAGCATGACCACTGTGAATTGCTCTCGTGGAACATTTCCACCTAGTGCAGCCTGAAACTCCTTTCCCGAACCACCAGAGCCTCCACCAATGGGGCGGAAACCAGTTCCTGAGCCTAAAAACTTTGCCTCTGAAGGTAGAACAGGGTCTAATGGCGTATGGGGGAACAGATGAAACGGCCCAGGTGCACGATTCCAGGTTCTGTAAACATCCGACACTGTGTAGGTGAAATTCCGCAAAAACCTGGGTGATGCATAAGGGGGTTCTGTCTCTACTGGACCAAGATCCAAGTCCCCATTGTCAGCCATATTGGCATCTGTCCCTGCCATCTTTCCAGCTTTGTGGGGAATCTCCTGGGCAGGTTCCTCCTTTATGGGTGCTGCTGGTATTTGAATGCTGGTTCGGACACTGGCCAGAATGGTATTGAAAATACTCTCAGAAGTGGAAAAGTATGTTTCCCAAAGGAAACGACCTTGCCGCCGCATTGCCAATAAATCGTTGTCAGATAGACTCCTCAACAAAAAGTGCAACTCTGTTATGCGGGGCTTGGGTACCATGATGGCTGCCTCACTCCAACGTATAAGATGGTGATAAGGTAACTTTGAGTGATCGCCAAGAACCACAGGAATTGCCCCAACTTCCAGTGCCTCGAACAAGCGCATGTTGCATCCTCCAGTTGCTATGAGCTGCCCATCACCTGGAGAAATCACCAATGCAAATGTTGATGCTTTTAACACTTCCAATCGATCCTCACGCTCCCCACACAGTGCCCATTCAGTTGGTAGACTGGGTTTTGGTCGGTTCTTGCAAGTGAATTCCACAAGTACCTGGTCTAGGTGACTGTCTTGTACCGCTTTAAGGATGCCGATGATACGATCATCATAATCAGCTGGAGGATCGCCTTCCATTTCTTCCTCAAATGACTGTGGTGGTGCTTCTAGCAAGCTACTCCTTAGAGATTCCACCTTCTCACCTTGAAATGTAAAGAGATACTTCCTCTTCACTGGAACCTGTGGAGGTACCTCCAGAAAATTGGGCTCAGAAAGAGCATGGACCAGTGGAGACACTACCAAGTCAAAACCATCTCTGTACTGTCGTTGAAGAAACGTAGACTGTGCTACAGCTGCCCGGCCTGTACTTACATTGTACAAAAAGTTCTGAATTAATGACTTCCTAGAAAGATGAACTAGCAGGTGATTATGACCATCTGATCTCCAGTATGGCAATGCTTTCAGCTGCTTTTCCAAGTCAGAAGGGGAGGTTGAGGAATCTTGTATTTCTCCAACAAGCAGAACATAAAGACAAGCAATATTTGGATTATCAGTAACATAAACACTGCTTTTGACAGAAGACGTAAAGGCTTGCTTGACCAATGGGTCAATATTCTCTCCCCAAGGATATGATCCTGTGTCGTACACATAGACAGGGAACCCTGATGTAAGTGGACATCTGGCATAATCAAAACAAGAATGCAAGCGACAGGCTTGTACAGACCTTGGAGGAGGGAGACCTGGATCATCTTTGTCGGGTAATAGTCTAACTGGCAAAGATAATTTTGGCTGATTCTGAGCCATGAGTTCTTTATAAGAGTGTTCTGTCTGGCTGATGACATTTTTGAGTTGTAACAAGTCCTGTTTGGCACTGTCAATGCTACGCTTACAGGCTTCAATCCGCAAGTTAAGACGAGCTATTTCGCCGTTAAGCTCTTGTCGCTTTGCTTCCAACTGAAGCAGCTCCTCACTCACCGATTCTCGTATACGGCACAGGTCTTGCACATGTTTTGCCTCACACAATTCACCACCAGGTCGTGGCCCAAAAATGCGTTTGTCAGGACCACCTGCCTCATCGATTGTGGTGAGGTAGTAATGTGCAATGAGTGGGAAGAAAACCAAAATGAAAAAGAGCATGAAACTGAGCCATGTCAGTCGAACCCGCCGGAGCACCCAGGGCTGGCTGCCGTTCCCTGTGGCACCTCCGTTTCGCTGCATCGTCACACCAAATGTCACTCTCCACCACACCAAGCTAATAAATAAAGTTGCTGGGGTGATTCAGCAGCCATAATGCAATCTATATAGTACAAGCATGTGCGGATAGGCAAAAAAAAATGAAGAAAGAAATAGCATTTTCACCGAGGCTTCAAATAAAAGCTTCATCTTCAGAGGTATGCAATCTAGACATAACGTTGCTTTTTCTTGTGTTCAGTAACCTGACTCCAATGCTATCCAAAGATATGCATGAGACCTTGGACTGTTGCAAGAATAGAGTGATCACAGACAGGGACATGACGGGTAATAATTTTCCTTTGTATTTCTTCTTGGCAGAGTCATTCTTCCACTTGGTATAATCTTGTAATGTCAGCCATGATATGTTTTCTAGCAACTTATGGTCCACGGTCCATCGACCATTCCTTTAATGGGGTGTCCAGTCTAAACAAAGACAAACACAAAACAGTTATGCAGATCATTAAAAGTGAACAACTAAATACCTATTACTTTAGAACCAAGCAATATCAAGTCATCTGTTCAACTGCCAATAAAATCAATAAAAGAGAAGCTATCGGCTTCTATTACAACTAATGCACAAATTAATCTAGAAATCTCAATGAGATTAACTTTAACAAGTGCGGTCTTCTCCCTTATTGAAGCCCTTAGCAATGTCTGACTTTAGCGGTCTCTGAATGAGTGAATTACTGTGCATCCAAGCAGGCTTATGACACAACAGCTGCACCTGCTACACTACTGGGTACTATGGGAGAGAGCCATATGGACTCAAGAGCTCATTATTCATGCCAAGCAGAGTTCCAGAAAACAGACCGAGATATGATCTCAGTTGCAGTTTTATATTATTTGATCATTCATGCCACTAAGCAACAAAACTAATCATAAACGTAAAGGCACCATTTATAAGCTATGTTAATTATATCCAATATTATAATTCAGTACAATATAATCCAAATATCTAAAACATGACAATGTGTACTGCCATGTTATTAGTGGAAGACCAAATATCTAAAACATGTCCAGCTTTAGTTTTTTTATTGGATCATAAATCCCTTAAATATAGGACTTTCACTAAGTGCATTTCTTCAGCTTGAGAAACTAACTCAAGGAACAATTCATTCAGTAAACACCAAGCAGCAGAGAAAGCCATAGAAATAAAGGATGGTGCAAGAGCTTTAACACTATAGGATTGGTCTGTCAAAGCTTCATAGTTCTCATATTTAGAGTAGCATAATTCTTATTTACTTTTCATATAGTCTTTTTAATCAAAACAAATGTATTGTAAATAATTGGCATAAACCAAAGCAATCTCTGGAGACTCAAAAGAAACCTAAATTAAGTAATTAATTTCAATAACAAGTCATTAGGTTTTTATCCATAAACCATTTCAACCATTCCCCAATACTAAGAAATACTCTAGATTTGGTTTATTGTTTGTATAGATGGGCTCAAAACAAAAAATTGGGCAGCAGAACACAAAATCATTAAGCCTCCAACTAATACTTGATCTGGCACAATTGATTTTGATGCACCACCTGGTTGGGATCTCTAAAGTCAGTCAAAAGCATGTCCATAATACTGTGGTTCATGTAAAGGTCATTCTCAAATAATAGAATGTGCCACTCTAAGTTGACAAAATGTAACCTAATAATGAAAGCACTGGCATAAAATCACTCATTTTGGCACAAACATATCAATGACAGCTGGCTGAATTCATTGATTAACTCTTCTAGCTTTCTCATGTTTTCACTCTGTCGTGCACTGAGAGTACTTATAACAACAGTGTTAATATCAAAAAACTGTACGCTTACAGTTGCAATGATTTTTAAGCAAGAGATTCACTTACAGTCTGACAGGCTCAAACGTCCATGCTGGATTTTATGCTTTGACTTTCTACACTGCCCTCTAGTGCAAACTGCATGTAAAATTAAAAACCTGAATTAGATTCGGAGAGCGAAAATACTTGTGTGACAGAGTTGACATAGTTCTTGGGGACTTAACTTCATATGCTGGAATGTATTAATTTTCTTTGAACACAAAGCTTAAATTCTTAACACATGAAGGTATTTGACATCAGAACAGATCTGGGCAAATCCAATTTAACATCTTTAAAAAAAATTGGGTATATAAAGAGTGGGATATAAAATCTGCATTTCTATGAGAATGACCCGTAACTGAACAAATCTAATAAGAAAAAACACTCCAGAGACAGGACAATTCTATGATCTGAAAGGCAATATGTTGCTTTGCCTGACTTTTTTGGTACTACGACCTTTGGTAACACACCTCACCTGCTTAATGTCATGGCCTTCATTAGCTCAGCCTCCTTAGCTAGTGCCATAGCCTTTGTTAACAGAGCTATGGTAGTTAAAGACAGACTTTGCTAGATCAGATCTTTAAATTTTTTGTTCACTAAAAGTTAGTAAAATCTAAAAAAAGATATTTTATTTTTAAAAATGGTAAATAAAAAGTTTTCCTTCTAATAAGCATAATAAATGTTTTGGTAAGTTGTTAGTCTGTTAAATACCACTTTGTTGGCTGCAAAGACTTTCTACAACAAAAAATGTCAAAAAGCAGAAAAAAGCAAGCCCAGGCTGTTAGCTGGCAGAGGTCAAAGGACAAGCAAAACACCATCTGGTCCAGCTTGTCTTGGGATTCTGCCATGTTCAGTCTGATGGAGCAGTGATAGAGACAAAAATGGAAACATAACCTTTTCCATCACTACCAAGCAGTAACAAGACCAGACTCTCTAAATTTTTGAACACGTAATGAATTGCAAGTGTGTATTCTACCAAGAAAGAGAGCTTGAAGCAGAGAGGAGACAGGGGGCTGTCAAAATGCAAGCAAGTATAGTTTCCAACTCTGGTGCCTATGTGGAAACTAAACTGGAAGCAAACTGAGCCAATGTTTAACCAGCAGTGATAAACAGGAGCATTTGCTCTGCCAAGCTCTTGTTTAGAAAACGGCAGCTAAACCGAATCACAACACGTTAACGGATAACAAAAGCACATTCTAATGCAACTCTGCCAAACGGCCAGGCATTTCTTTAGGACTGCTGCAAATAATCAACTAGATCTTGCCTAACAATTCTTATATAATTAATAACCACCACAGTTTTGTGTATCTCGCTAAAGACTAGCAGGCAACTTGGATTTAAAAACAAAACGTGTAATGTGCACAGCGTATTAAAAAACTCTCAAAATAATATCCTGAATTATGTTAAACTGTATAAGCCATCATTATAATATAAAAGTCTATTAGCACCATCAATTATATGGAAACTACAACACACACGTATGCACAGGCACTTATTGCCTTTTGAGTTAGCCATGAGCTAGCTGCTCTGTGTGCTATGAGCTTTAGCAGCTTTCACAGGAAGGGAGTTACCCGACCTGAATGCAGTGGAGACAGGATACAAATGCTAGATGAAACGTTTATTGTGAATTGACAACCCAAAAAAGACTAAAAAACAAAAAAAATAGCATACCATGTATCCAGTTAAGCTCCAATTAAGCAAAATGAACATACGCAAAAGAAAACATCGACAACATGGAACATACTGAGCACCAGATACCTAAAGCCAGAAGAAAAAAGCAACAGAGCTTATAGAGAATTTAAAAAATGCCATAAAATAAACTACTAATTACCTTTGTTGACCTTGTTTGTTCAGTCAATATAGGGAAATATCACCCATCTTTTTTGAAAAAACCTTGCCTTCGGCTCGATATATACACAAGACCTCAGGGCTGATATTTATCGGTATGAACCTCATGCTAGTTTAATATGTGTTTAATACCGATAAATATCATTTCTGTAACCTAGCTAATTCCATAACTCCAGCCAGCTAGTAGTCCGAAAAAAAAAAACCAAGCTAATAAAAGATACAGTTCAGTTGTGCGCATTGATTAAGATGAATTTTAGACCATTCTTCTGTACAGAACATTTTTAACTCTTCGATGTTACTGTATTTCCACACATTAACTGCTCACATAACACTTATTAGAATTAATGCAGGACTTTGACTCGACCATACCCTGGCATACCAATAGTTTTATACCTATTGGACCATTTTTTGTTAGAATAAGTTGTGTCTGTGGGGTTTTTTTTTTTTTTCATTAGTCTATCACCGGCAAACTGTAGTAGAGATGTGAGTGGAGCTTAAACTATGATACTACTACCACCATGCTTCACAGACGGAAAAAGGCTCATATGTTGGAATGAAGCACATTCCTTTCTATGAAAATACAGCTTCTCGTTTCAACCAAACATTCCTTATTTTGGTCTTATCTGCCCACAATTTTTCCCAGATAGCCTTCTGGCTGGTTCATGTGATTATTAGAAAACTGTACATAAGTATGCAACTTTCTCCATACAACTCTGCCAGGCATACCAATCGACTCATAAGTCAGTGTAAAAGAGGCCTTTAGTTGCTTAGAAGTTACTCTGTGTTTATTGAGACCTCACTGACTATTATACACCTTGCTCCTGGACTGATTATTATTGGCTGACCGAAACAGGGCACCCACTCGACACCTCACTGCCAATAAGCTGGACTGAAATCAGCTGACTTCTATTTCACCTTCAATTCAACTGCCAGTCACAGAGGTACACATACCTTTGCCACTCACAGACATGCAATATTTGATCATTTTACTCAAGGATAAAAACGTGCTCTAGTAAAACGTCTGCAGGTATATAACCACATCTGACCTGCTCTAATGTCCCACAGATTTAAAGCACGAGTGGGCAGGAGCCAGTTTAAGTCTCCAAGAAATACTCTAAAAGCCTTTAGTTTTTAATAACTAATAACTAACTAATAACCTAGACGTGTTTTCATCTCAACCTTTCTATTCATCTCGTAACTGTAAGGTCAAAGAGTCCCAGTGTGCTTTTTTCGGTGAGCTTTTCTGATAAGTACATCCATCTGCTCGCTTTTTCTTCCCTTTACACTGGTAATGACTGGCCACAGATGGTGCTTAAGATGACTATCCGTTTCATTTGGAAATGCATTTCTCTCCATCAGAAGCATTTAGAGTTTAACAAAGAAATGATAGCTGGGTGGATGGCTGACTTCAGTGAAACCCTAATGGTGTGTAACAAAGATACAACATGAGTTCACTGATTCATTATCTGTGAGCAGTTCCTGAAATGGAGCAGATACCAGATGGAGAATTGGTATTTATGGACGTTTTACCAAAAAGCTCTTTGAAGAAATGCCAAGGGACCAAGAGACCATTTAGGAAGTTCAATTCAAGTAGACATATTGACTGCACAAAGTCAATCAGATTGTGTTACTGTGTTGTCATCACCAACAAGTTTCTAGTGCCAGTCCCATATATGAAAGTTTGGAGGGGGACACCAGCCTTGCAGTGCAGCATAATCGATAAATAGAATAGTCTGATAACTCTTTGAAGTTCCTTCTGAAGCTATAGTTGTCCTTCCTCCTTGACATCATGCAAGGATGTAAACGATGATTAGTTGGGGTCAAAATTTAGTGCTGCCAGTCTCTCGGCTATGATAATGGAAATGCCTGCTGGATGTGATGGCAGTTTTGCATTATGCAGGTACACTTTCATTCACATGAAGGAGCAATATACTTTATGTAATAAAGTAATAAATGTGAATTTATTGCACATTTTTGGAGTTGATGTTCACTACTGTGCTTGTAAAATAGCGAATCATTTCAACTTGTACAACAGTGAGTGGACAATGCTGCAAGAAAGGAATGATAACTGATCAACACATCTTCATTAAAAGTGCTGAGTGCTGCAAAGGCGAATGTTTAAACATGAAAGGGAAAAAGGTCAGAGGAAAGTCTGGATCTGTAATTCACAGAATTGCATTGTGAATAAAATTAATTCAAAAGGATTTGCCTGAAGGTGTGGAGGATTCCTTGTGATCACAGGATATTCCTTGTTGACATTTCAGAGCTCCTGCAGTCTAACAAGCCCTAACATTTTGCCAGGTCTTTGCAAGGTGAGCTATGCAAACAAAGTCTTCCGCTCTGAAACAAAAGGTCGAACGATATTATAACAGAATGTACCAGAGGCTGAATCAGGTGTGTAAAGTCTGGCAAGAGGAGATACTCTGCAGTGAGGTCATCCTTCCACAGCATCTTGACTAGAGCTGCAAAATTGGAACCAAGTGTAGCTCACATGAATTTAAAAAAAAACTCCTACGATCCATTAAACCAACCACTAAACTGCTGGGAAAAGGTACCAGCTTGAGCCTTATGAAAAAATACAATGACTTTTTAAAAAAATGTTTTTATAAACTAAAGGTGTTTGGATCAAAGTACAATGTACACATTTTGGACAATGATGGGAAATGCAGACAATTATAATGGACACAAATACCTCAACACTGGGGTCAAAGGGTCAAGATGCTCACAATGGAGATTAATGAAGTGCATTTAAGAACAGCACAGGAACCAACTAATTTTTTCAGTGTTACATTATAAAACATAACTGAATCTAAATAATCTATATAAAATACAATATATTTAAAATAAACAACACTATTCTGATTAAGGAATTTCAAGGTTTCCTTAACCAACATACAAGCAATGTATGTGTTTCCCTCCGGTGGAAAAAACGCTCGTGTAGCTTAATTCCCTTGACTGAACTTGATATCTTTAATCATATTTGGCTGTGTCTATTTATGGTTTGTCCAGAGCTACATGGAAGTCTCTCTCACACTCACACACACATACACACACGCGCACACACACACACACACCGAATCCAGCACTGCTGATGTCTTTCCTCCTTAACATTGCATTAATACACACCTGAATCTTCCAGACCACCAAACTACAGGAACACTGGTTTGTACAGAAGTGGACACACGTGCTGCTGAGCGGCTAATTAAACGCATTTGATCAACTCCACCTGATTCTTTATTACTTTCTTAATTCCTCTGGAATCACTAAAGGGGTACTTATTTATTTATTCTTTAACACGTCTTCAGCATTTTAGCATAAGTTTTGTTAAATAAATAATGACACAGTGGCATGTAATGTAACATGGTGTTGGTAATCTGAGGTCATATTATTTATATGAGGTTATATTATATATAATTCTAAGACCTAGTAAGAACCTGATAATTTTTTAAATAATGTTCTGATATGTAAATTTATAGAATTTAAAAAGGGTGCACTTTCTTTTGCACTTAACTGTATAGACAGAGCTGCAGCAATTAAAGGAGTAATGGAGATTATGCTTCACTGAGGCATGCAACGGAGAACTTAAGAGACAGCAAATTTCATTTTATTGCAGAGGTCATTAAAACATTTATTTATTTATATATTTATTTTGTGTGTGTGAAGATACAAATCTAATTGGAATGCATGTCATGAAAGTCTGTTTTGCATCCCAACAAGCCATGTTTTGCAATATGTGAAAGTGGTGCTACTGCCCTGTGAAATCCCATCAGCAGACATTTAAGCACTGCTTCTAATTTTCATTGTGATTTAAGCTCAGGTTGATGTTGACATGAGTGATTCACTGAAGTGCACCCATCGTGCAACCCAGCTTATTGAGTTTCCTTTAGGCTCAAACCCTGGCCAGTATAAATGTCAGTGCCGAGTTTTCATTATTTCCTTCATGAATTACTTTAATTCAAGTGTTCTGGGTTTTTTTTTATTAAGTGGAATGTAAAAAAATAATAGTTACAGCTGCAATTCCAGAAAGACTGATATCTGTTATTGTTGTACAATACCAAATTAAAATGGATTTTCTTGTTGCCAGTCCCTGAAGAAATCCCCATTTAAAAATCCTGGTAGTGTTTTAATTTGAGGCAGGAGATATTTCATGTTTTGCTTTTTTGTTGTTTGTCTGAAGTCAGCTGTCGCACGTATCCTGCATTCAATCACAACGCTGACAGTTTATGTCCAAAAAAATGCAGTGTGTGAGGCACCATGGAGATGTGCTCAATAAGAGACAGATGGTGCTTCTTGTCAATTTCTCCTATAAATACAACATGAGAAATATACTTGGTGCTGCATAAATATTTCAGAGTACACCAGGTCTGCTACCCCAGTTTCTAAATAAACATCATCCGCCATATTTACCATAAACTTTTTCTCTGCTAAATTTTTAGGAAGTGTCTTTACTCTGACCGCCATGATCTTGAGAAAATAGATTTCCAGTTATATAAAAAGGTACATGACTTTGTACAAGAACAACATTGCTTGTGTCACTGTATAACTACTTCCCTAGCTGACATGCTACATTTGGGTAAAAAATAATAAATACTGCTCCATGAGAAAAAAAACAACAAAAAAAAAACACCCAGAAAATAAGCGTTTGAGCGATAAAGCTCATGAGCAACTCACTCAAGAAGCAGAGGTGGGGTGGGCACGGTAGGGTGAGTGGGTACCCGGGGCAGACGGAGAGAAAGAAAGAAGCTGAAGCAGTTGAGACTTCTGTCTTTTTTTTAGATAAAAGGAGGATTTCTTTTGCTCAATAGCCTAATTCAAACTGGAGTTCTGGCCAAGAGGCTAGGTGACACACACACACAACTTCCAATCATTGCTCAGCGTCTGCCAATGCTACAAGGACTGTTTCTTATACACACTCATCTGTGCAAACAGCTGCCTTCTCGAGATATTTCTCATCGTCACTCTGACTCGCACAAATGTTCTGCTTCATATGGAGATAAAATGCTGCACAACTCTTCATCTGCCAATTGAGAGAAATGTAAATCTGACCTACTCACATTTATGAAATGGTTTAAATGGATGGCTTATGACATGCTTAGTAGCATGACATGCAACTAAACATACCAGTAAATCATTCAACACACACGGTCGAATACAGAGACACATTGAAACCGACATCAGCTCAAATCTGTGCTTGTTTATTAAAAAATACCAATATCTGCCGATCAGCCGTGGGTACGTTGTCATGCATTGAACAGACGAGGTTGTCATGACTGCAATCTGTATGGGTCCGGCGATTAATGCTGGCCACTGAAGCAAGTGCACACTTCTCTCTGTGAAACATCTAACAGAAAAACTACAACATCTTCCTACAGTACAAGTAAGCTGATGAATCAATATAAAACTAACCGTCAGGGAACCACCAACACTGGAGGGAATTAAATTAAAATTTTAAAAAAAGATCTCTGCAGATGATACGAGGAGGAAGTACATCTGAAGTGCATCTATAATTTATAAACACTGTATATTAAAGCAAGGCCTGGAGTGTTATTCCATGTACACCATAGCAAATTGCCAACATTTACAATGATTAATATTTTAACATGCAAAACATTACACTAAGAAATGTTACACATTTAAATAGTTCATAGATAAACTGAATGCAATGAAGATTCTGAGAGACAAGTTGTTTCCTGTGGCACTCACGCTATAGCCTCCATAATAACCATTCCCATGCCAGCCTAGCTCTTTTCTTCCTTTCAAAAATCAAAACCGCTGCAGCTTGTAATTTTACTGGTTAAACAAAGACTTCGATTTTTTTTTTGCTACACTGTATTAATCCGCCAAGGGAAATTATTGCCTCTGCATTTAACCCATACAAAATGAGCACACACACACTCGGAGCAGTGGGCTGCCACACACACTGGGGCGCTCGGACAGCAGTTGGGGGTTTGGTGCCTTGCTGAAAGGCACTTAAGCCATGAAGGTGGAGAAAGGGAAGGTGCAGCTCACTCACTCCGCTGACACACATTTTCCCTGATGGTTCGGGAATCAAACCAGCGACCTTTCAGTCCCACGTTAGGCTAGAGCTGCCTTCAAAATATAGTAAACTGAAGAAAACAAAATTCCACTAAAACACATAATTGAATAAAGTTTGTTCTCAGAAATGGTGGTCCAGGTTTGTGATACATGAGTCCAAAACTGAACTCTTGCAAAACCAGTTCAAACGATGTATGCTTTAAATCTAACCTTCCTGCAGTGTGTTTGAAGATATAAAGATAGTTCAGTCAGCCCTTCGTTCGCAGAAATTCATTGAATGTAGTGGTCTACTCGGTGTTAAGGTTACTAAATTGACACCAATCACTGAGCACTAAATTATAACTAAATTATTTTTAAATTAATGACTTTTACACTTCATCTTCATACAAAGATATTTTATATATACTGAACAGCTTTCACTTTCTAAACTGTGTATGTTCGTTTAAGGACGCAAACTGTACATTGTTGCTTCGGAGGGGGAGAAAAAGGAGCAACAAAATCCGACAGACCCACAAATACTTCACAAGATATCAATTCAGATAAACCTTCTATTGTATAAACATATTGTAAATACGTAGAAAATTACCTCGGTGAAAAGATGGCTGTCTTGTATGGTTGTTGCTTTCGACGAGCATGTGGACACAATCAACGTATTTTCAGTCTGCAAATTCATTGGTAACAACTGTTTTTAAAAATGATGTGTTGTAAGGTTATAAAGCACTCGGTTTCATAGTGGTGATGGCATATCATGAACTGGAAGCAGTCTCGGTGGCTAATACGCACTCACATCTCAGTAATGTTTATTCTATTTCTACATTATATATGCAGTATTGAAAACACTCAAATCTCATGATTGATTTCAAAGGTTAAAAGATATTGACTCTAAAACGGGGTCACCATCCACAGCCCGGGGTGGACCACCATTTCTGAGAACAACCCATTAACATTTACTTTGTTAAACAACTTAATTTTAAAAGACGTTGAATTATTATTAGATTACGGAGTACGGAGGCAGTACAGGTTTGTGCATGAGCTGTTACTACAGAAACAAAAAAGGACACCAATATAAATGATTTCATGATTTCAGCTGCTGTAACAAATACAAAGCAGCACATTTCTCTTTCACTGCATCGGGACTGAACACATATACTGTCATCACTGTACACAGGAACACAATTACAAATTTCAGGTCAGTACAGTTTCACAATCATCCACCGCAACAAACCACATCAAATCCGAGCAATGCATAAAACCATGCAGATGCAGATCAAGAAGCTACAGCACAGGTTTGATAAAACTAGACGATCAAAAACCAGCTAAAGTTTTTTTTCCTTCCCAATCCTGAACCGTCCTTTTTCGGTGATCCTGTACTCATTGTGTCTCATTGGAAACCATTATGTCCTCTCACTCTTACTCCCCACCTGAAAGGTTAATACATTGTTATTTGGAAATGCTTTTCTGCACACCCTGGATTTAAAGAGTAGCGGTTTCAGGAGCTGCAGCCTTCCTGTCAACTTAAAACGCTAGTCATTCTGTGTTTTTCCTGACGGTGAACCGATAATCATTTTGCAGAGATTACAGTTTCTGAAATCTTGCACCAACAACCGACCCATGTCCTGGTCAAGTCCTCACCGAGATCACACGTTCCTTCTGCCAAACTGAGCTGTATCTATATGACTGCTTACACATGGGTGAATAATAAAGAATTTATCCTGAGAGACTGTCCCAATTTTACTCCCTGCTTACTAACACTTCACACATGGAATATATGGAAGCTAGACGACTCAGGAGTTAACACCGGCACCTCACAGCAGGAAGGATAGGGGTCCTAATATCAGACAGTGGCTTTTCTGTGTGGACTTTATATGATCTTCTCATGCTTGCATGGGTTTCTTCGGGGTATTCTGATTTCCTCCCACAGACCAAAGACATGCACATTATGTCATCTGGCTACTCCAAATTATCTATCCTTATCTTGCAAAAGTCTTACAACAGACTGGAGACCTGTTCAGGGTGTACACCCTGCTGCTCATCCAAAATCAGCTGGGATTGGATACAGCTTCCATCATGACCCTGATGGATAAGTGGCATAGATAACGGATGGGGGGATATTACTGTATGACCCAGTGATTGAGTGACCAGAAATCATTATATCTGTGAGACAGGTGAGAGTGATAAATACAGGTCTTAAGCTCTGCATTTATGACTTGTAGGATCTGTGGTAGGCATTTTGGTCTAGACAGATTGCAGGAAGTCATCAGGTCATACCCAGAGTCCAGCACAGTCAACAAATAATCACCAGGGTTCAGTAGATGTGCTGGAGCTGTGCTAGTTTCTGGACATACAGGACAGGACATGATGTCAGGACATGACGGTTTAACTGTAAGATATAACATGGTGTAGATTTTACCCTACATATTAAGTCATTAAAATCATTACACACATTCATACTCTGTCAGCAAACTGCAACTGTCGCTGTTCACTGCATATGAACGAGAAACGTAGAGAATTAAATATCCACCAAAGTTTTACCATCACAGCATACATCTCTGTCTAGAGAGCATACACATAACAACTCATAACTAAACCCACAAACACAATTACTTCTGTTAGCTTAATGCTAATCAGCTAGCCCGCTTAGCGCTGTTACAAATGTGAGTAGGATTTCTTACCCGGTCTGAAGCGTTGCATGCTCAAACATTAAAATACCCCCGGGCAATCCCGTGAAAACAATCATTTATGTTATTAATCTGTTGAATCCACCAGAAAATTGCGCATCGCAAAATATCTGTGCATCTACAAACCGCTTGTTTTTACGCCGTTAGTCTGCCTCGAAAAGCTTCACGGCAAACGCCAAAATCAGATCTGCGTTGTGTTTTGCCCACCCGTATTCCAACACTTCCCGCCCTTCCCGCGTCATGATTGGTTATGCTTATCTGATTTTCAAGATTTTGTTGGTTGATAGGGCATGCTCTTTGAAGTGATAGCAACTCATACGAGAGGAGGTGGAGTTCCTTGGAATACGGGTGGGGAAGAAAAAGAACGCAGAGCGACTGCATTGTTAAATCAGCTAAGCAAACACTACTCGTGATGCATTCTGGGTAAAGTTAGGTTTTTAACTTTAAAATGGCCCTATCTAGTGGTTAAAAATTCAACAACATCTAATATAATAGTTATATATTTAGGACTTGTGCATTATCACATTATCAGTACACATTTCCAAACATTACATCTTTCTCTCTCTCTCTCTCTCTCTCTCTCT
>JBCNYG010000002.1:14152675-14179242 GCA_039654305.1 Porochilus rendahli | reverse complement strand
CTGCGATGGCCTGGCGAGCTGTCCAGGGTGTACTCTGCCCTCGCCCAGAGTTGGCTGAGATGGGCGCTAGCCTCCCCTCATTGGATATGCTGATAGCCAGCTCAGCGCACAATGCCTCATCTGCTTAAATCATATCAGTGAATCTCCTTTTCATATCCTTTTAAAGTTAAGTAACAGCTTGGTAGTGCATGCTGATGTACTGCCCGGGCTCCTTTGACAGATGAAGCTGAATATCAGTGCTTTGTGTGTGTGAAGGTATTTAACACCAGCAGGAACGCAGGGATTCGCGCCCCACTATGATGATATTGAAGCATTTATTGTTCAGTTAGAAGGAAAGAAGCACTGGAGAGTGTATAACCCACGGTGAGTCACCGGCTACCTCAAAGTTACCTCGCAACATGTTGGTCCCAACAATATCATCAAGTAATGTCCATGTTCTATCTTTCTGTAGGTCTGACGATGATGTGTTATCACTTGTGTCAAGCCGTAAGTCATTTTCAGTGTGTATCATACCACCATTTTATAGCCATACAGATGCTAAGATGGTACCAATTCTGATTCACTGATCTTAAAGAAATTGCAAGTTTTTATGAGTCCTCATGTCCTTCAGCTAATTTCAGTCAGTCCGAGATCGGGAAGCCCATTCTGGATGTGGTACTAGAGCCAGGCGATTTACTGTATTTCCCACGTGGATTTATTCACCAGGGCAACTGCCTCCCAGATGCCCACTCACTGCACATTACCATTTCCTCATACCAGAGGAACAGCTGGGGGGATCTGCTGTTGAAGGTAAGGTACACTGTGCCACAGTTATCATAGAATTTTATTGGAGTCATTTTAAATTCTGTGTGTTTTAAGTTAATATTAACTTATTTATACGATCCTAAGGTGATGCCAGCAGCTTTGGAAATGGCGATAGAGGAGGATGTGGAGTTTAGAAAGGGACTTCCTCTCGATTACCTCACCTACATGGGAGTGCAGAACTCTGACAAGGTGTCTTCTTCGTTTCTGCGTTTAAATAAGCAAGCGGTGACTTGATTTTCTGCGACGGTGACTAGTGGAATTAATATTAATTTAAAGTGCAGGCGCAGTTCACCGTGTTAAGATCAGACTCTTCAATGGTTAAAATGTTGTTACAGCTCCAAGGTCATGACTTTTTTGGGTTGACACAGTGATGGTAATAAATTAGATTACTAATTAACTTGTACAGCTGAGTCTTAAACTGTGATTCCCTCAGCTATTTTTGCCATCATTCGCCATTCATATATAGCTTCGGGTGTATTCATTGCCATTTTTGAGTTTTTGGAGGTGACCTGATTTTGTATCCAATCAAACCAGGAAGTAGCACATTATAGGGGCCACCATGACCTAATGGTTAGAGAAGCGGCTTTGGGACAGAAAGGTTGCTGGTTCGATTCCCAAACCAGCAGGGAAAATGTGTGGCAGTGGGGGAGTGAGCTGCGACTTCCCTTCCTCCATATTCATGGCTGAAGTGCCCTTTAGCAATGCACTTAAATCACTGCTCCGTGTGTGCTGGTGTATGTGTGTGTTCACTTTGGAGGGGTAAATGCAGAAGTCAGAGTTTTCCTTTCCCAAATAAAAGAAGTATAAACTCAAATAATTAAAAAAAATTATAATAATCCTTTCTTTTGTTTTCCGGTGTTTGGCAGTAAAGGAAAAGGTAGCTTGTTAGTAAGCTAATTTATCGATTTGTATAAAAAAAAGTAATTCCAATCAGCAATATGTTGACAGCTTGGGGAACCCCTCAGCGATAGAGGAAAATAGTGGCAGGAGTAACGGAAACTGCTGGAAGTAGCTGAGTGAGTCCCAGTGCTCTTGCCTCTAATATAAAAGTATAATCGTCTCCAACCACCTAAGGCATTATTTCAAAAGAAATCGAGGTCCTTCTGTTAGAATGCTTCCATGTATTACACTATTGGACACTACTGGATTAGGATTATGCTTTGAACTGTGGGAGAAAACTGGAGTAGCCAGAGAAAATCCATGCAAGCACAATGAGCCCAGGCATTCGCCAAGCCCAGGACTCGAACCAAAGACCTTTTTTCCGTGAGGCAGATGTGTCAACTACCGTGCCGCCCATATTAATACACCAGAAAGATAAAGCTCTTAATTATAGACATGGTACAATATGGACATGATTTATCTTTATTATCTACATACTTTATCCTTCATGGTATGTGTGTGTGGGTGTGGGTGAATAGGAAGATCCACGCAGAGACAAATTTTTGTCCCACATGGAGGGTTTAATAAAGAAGTTAGTGTTTTATGCACCGGTGGACGCTGCAGTGGATCAGAAAGCACGCGGGTTTCTTCACGACTGCCTGCCACCTGTGTTAACCCCGGGTAATGGCTTTGACCTCTTTCTTTCACGTTAACACTAACACTTTATTTAATACTACAGATTATTTACCAGTGAGCTCCTGTCACTTCATAATCCTCTGAAATTTTATACTGATTTACAGGTTGAATAAACGTTTACTCTTGAAATTCATAGATGTGTTTGGCTACCCAACTAGCATTAATTTTGCCAGTGTAAAGTTTCAAGAGCAAACGGTTATTTCTAAATATGTTCAGCCTCCCAGGGTTACATTTTGGGTTTGAGAAGTACAATACAAATAATAACGCAAAACAACTTTTAGTCTCATCTGTAAAATAAATATTTTCAATGTATTTCAGGATTTCAACAAAATGAAACCTGTTAAAATGAGAGTACAGTGTATAGCATGATCAGTAACTGTTGTGTGTAGAGGAGAAAGCGAGCAGCGTGTACGGTGCTCCTGTGAGACTGGAGGATGGAGAGGTTGTGGATTTGAGCTCACACATGGAGCCTCAGACCAAAATAAGACTCATCCGGGCTGGAATCGCAAGGTGTGTTCTCTTTTTCATTCAAAAATAGGGATTTTGTTTCAAAATATATTTGAAAAAATATGGACGGATGTGAACTGTTCCTTTTTCTATAATTTGAGTCCTTTTATTGCACCAAGCGAGATCTATTCTCCTGTATGTGTTCTCTCTGTGCTCCTGTACACAGACTGTGCAGCGACGGTGAGGCTGTTCATCTTTATTACACCATTGAGAATTCCAGAGTTTATCATAAAGAGGAGCCCAAGAGCATGGAAATAAACGCAGAGGTACTCAGTCCACCTCCATTTTAAAGACATTCCTAAAAAGTACAGAGTGTCTGAGATGTATAACACTTTTAAAGGTACAGGGTGTAAAATTTTGGAGGAGCTATTAGCAGAAATATCATCAGAGTTTATTTAATAAGTTTTCAGTACTCCAAAACCATTAAAATAAAAAGCATTGGGTTTTTCAGAACCTTAGAATAAACTGTTTATGTCTACGTGGGGAGCGGGTCCCTTCTCATGGAGGCAGCTATCTTGCACCTTGCAGTTTCTGAAGTAGCCCAGAACCATACAGACTTTTGAAGAGGTGAATCTAAAGACTGTTTCCGTCCAGCAATACTGACGGCGCTGGACATAAAAAAAAAATTATGGAATTATTTCAATGTGTGTGTATTTGTGTGTGTGTGTGTGTGTGTATCTGTATATCTATATATATATATATACACACACACTCACACACACACACACACACACAGACAGTTCTTGTTGTTTTTTAAAGACATGCTGTGTATTTTGATTGTTGGTGCCCTGCTTAATTTTGGCTTGTCCTCTGCAGCACACAGATGCTGTGGAGTTTCTGATTGACTCGTATCCAAAGTTTGTCTCCATCTCAAGTTTACCGTGCGACTCTGCAGAAGACAAGGTAACATGTATCCATGATTGAATCATCATATTTTAACCAAGTATATTTACACATACCTAAATGCGTCTCCAGACTGACATTTGAGTGCTGTATCACATACTAATATGCAAACCAGCAAAATACATTTAAAACATCTACAAAATGTTTTTTTAAATAAACAAAATTTAAAAGTGTAATGGCATATCGTTTCAGCGATACCGAAACCTTAACACACACACGCATCCAATATTGTATTTTTTCAGTGCTTTAATTAAAAAAAAACTTTTGGAGTTAAAATCTTTTGTGTAAAAATCACACTAAGTGCACTTGAGGAGGAAAGGTGTAAAAGCAAAAGACATCCCGAGTGAATTGCCAGCATTGGACTCATATCAGTACAGACTACTGAATATATGCTCTCTATCCTATGTTCCTTTTTTGTTTTAAGTTAGATAACACATCTCAATGTTTTTTTTACATTGTTGAGCTAATCTTTTAATTGTATATCGGTCCATTACAAAAATAGATCCAATTCACATTTGAACAAAGACCCTGTTTACTCTTGGTTATAAAGTGTGTCTCTGGTGATCAGATCACAATTAGAAAATGGTAAGTACAAGTGTAAAAAAACAACCACCACCAAGACGTATTTGCTCAAACTTCCCAAGTTGTTCTGGGACATGTTTAACTACGCATCTGTTGTAAACGCCTATGCCAACCTGAGGATGTAACAAGAAAAATTACATAGCCAGTGAACAAAAGTGATCGGGTGGACACTTTGACAGTTAATGGTGAAGTTTCTCAGCTATCCACTTGTGATCTGATCAACCGAGGCAAGTGTAAATGTCAGTGCCGTTTATGTTGTTGTCCTGATCAGCAGTGTGAATGTTGTTGTGCAGGTTTCCTTGGCAGAGATGTTGTTTACAAAAGGACTGATTCACACATCTGAGCCTTTGACCAAAAAGTGAAGACTTCATCATGTTCACCTTGATTGCCTAGAACACATCTTTATTTTCCAACTTTTCTTGGATTTGGAAGAAAAACATGGGATCTGGATTAAAGTTATAATAAACTGTTTGATACTTACACTCTTGAAGTAAACAATTTAACATTAGAAGGCATTTTGTGACTTATGACAGTATCTGTTTCTATGATGTAGAAATATTCTTGAGATTGTTATTCAGATGTTTAAAAAGTGTCAGATTACCTGGATAAACTAATCATCCGTGTCAGTCAGTCAACATGAGAACGATGTAACACGCACTTCACAGACTGTTAGCGGTTATACAGCTGTGGCATTGATTATCAATAGAAACAACTAAGATAGCATTTCTAAAGTAAAAGTCTCACTTGCAAAATTTATTCACCATCAGCTTCGGGTCTATCTGGGGTAAACTGGCATGTTAACATCATTCAATCAGAACTGAGACATTTACATTTAGAGAATTTGGCAGATGCCCTTATAAAGAACTTACATTTTTATACAACTGAACACTTGAGGGTTAAGAACCTTGCTCAAGAGCCTGACAGTGGAAGTATGGTAGTATTGGGTATTGAACCCATGACTTTTGGATTAGAAAGCAAGAGTCTTAACTAAAATAGCCACCACTGCCCTATGGTTAAGCTAGACATAATTATGGGTAACCAATGACAAAAAAACACACAACAATGCAGTGTTTATCAGTATATTTGTACATCACAAATGTTATTAAACTCATTTATAGCTTTAAGGGTGGCAAAAAGGAAATGAAAAGAGCATGAGGTCCAATAAATACAAGAAGGATCATTTACTTCCAGGTGTATTCCTCATCAGGCTTCAGTTCCCTGCAATGACATCAACAATTCATCAGTGTTGGTTTAAATCAACCTTTCTTCTAATCTCAGCCCAAAGACAAAGTTTCACCAAGGTGTGTAAATCTTCTCCATAAAACGGGACTGTACAGCAATACAAGGTGTACATTTGGATTCTAGATATCTCCAAATAAAATTCAACACTGCCAGTTTAAAACCCACCTGCTGTACAGTGCACTCTTGTTCCTGAAGGCTGTGAGTTTCTGATCATTCCACCTGTCCAGGTAGACACCCATGACAAAGCCCAGTGGGACGAGGATGTTCACCCAGTGCTCACGCACCATCACTGCAAAGTTCACCATGATGCCTGGTGAAAAAACAGATGGATTTGAAAAATCCATTTACTTAAAATAACAATGTCTTGTAGCTTGTCTCTGGCATGATTTCTTTTAGAGATTAGAGACACAGAAGCTACACAGCTTTTTCCTTTATTTATTATCTCTGCTACAGAATTTTTCTATTGCTAAAATACTTTTCTTGGTGGTGCAGCAGTTGGCACATCCGCCTTAGAGCCAGATGGTCATGCGTTGGGCATGGGCATTTCTGTGAGGAGTTTGCATGTTCTTCCCATGCCTGCATGAGTTTCCTCCAGGTTCTTTGGTTTCCTTCTACAGTCCAAAGATAGGTACTTTGGGAAACTGGCAAATTACCCCTAGATGTGAGTGCGAATGGTTTTGTGTGTGCTGGCCCTGTGACAGACTGGCAAGTTGTTCAGGGTGTACACCACCTTCATCCAGAGTAGGCTGAGATAGGCTCTAGCCCTCCCGTGACCCTAGTAGGCAAATTGAATAAATGAAATACTTTTACTGGTCAAAAAATTGAAAACCGTGGTCCATGTGTTTACTCGTAAATTCAACGATTGACTGTCAAATGAACCTTTTCAGAGGTGAACTCAACCCAGCAATGGGAATTGAGATGCTAAAATCCTGACATACTGAGACAGAACTACACACTGCTGGTATCTTTGCACTGATGGAGTGTAGAGGTGCTGACATTATAGTACAGGGAAGTGCAACAATCAGTGATCGTGTATGACAATGGAGTAAACAAACAGTAAGATGTTTCATGACAGCTTTTTCAATGCATGCACTTTTTTTGCACAGCAGATTACACTAGTAAATTCTTTATACGGTGCAAGTGTTTACATTCAGTTGAGAAGAGTATTGAAGTGTGTTATAATCCGTGAGTTAGGGTCAGTTAGTTAGTCTATTGTCTTCAAGGAGTAGTAATAGCTAATAAAATGATTTCAGCATAAAGTTAAAACTACAAATTAAAAATAGATAAACGAAAAATTATTTCTAATGGAAAAAAGCAGTAATGACGCACGCGAGGAGACACAGGTCCAAAAAGCTTGAGGGTTAGCTTAGCTTACTCGGCTAATTCAGACAAAATTCAACATTTTTATGTAGAAATGATCGACTTCGGTCCTTAATTCAAAATAAAATTTATAACATAGAGCAATACATTCAACAAAACAATTATGACAAACAACTGATTTGTAAAAATGCATTAAATAGTTTATTTGAACTTACCGTTGTTAAGCTTCACTTGTTAGTATCAAGCTGCTCAAGCCGAGGTCATAGGACCATACCAACTGTATACCAGCTCTTTTGAACTATTTTATTAATATTAGCTTTAATAAACCGTCTTTGTAATGGGTCATGACATTTTAAAAAATGATATTAAATACACATTGTATTTTACAAAAAATTTTTACGTTGTAAAATGCTTTAGGAAATTATACATATTTTAAACATCCCTAAAGAATATAATGGTACATACCGCTAACGCACCGGCACAAAGGAGGAATCCCAAACAACAGGCTACTTTCTGTACATGTGCACTTTTTAGGGTGCACGAAAGAAACGAAATATCCATGCTATGTAGTGCACTATATGTGTATTTGGGAGTGATGTCGGATTCAGCCTCAAAATGGCTGAAACACAAGATATTGTGAGCCGTGTGGCTCCAAAAAAATGTGAATAAACAATGATATTGGTGAAGTTTATAAGCATTTGTCGGGACCTAAATTTTTGCGAATTCACTGCGTCAAATTGTTTACGCTGTCCGGTATGCTACTCTTAATAGTTATTGTTTTATAATAGTTATATTTCAGTTCAGCTAATGTTTCACTAAGCTAGTTTGCTAGCTTTGTTAGCTACGTTGGAGTTGAATTCCTAATTGGTTAGTAGTCATGCTAGTTAGCAAAATATAGTGGTGAGTAAGCAAAAAATATCCAGTTGTTTGGTTTTAAAATGTTTGCTTATTTTGTTCTTTTGTGGGTTTTTATTCCAAAGCAAACAACTTTTTTTTGGTGGGGGGGAGGGGTATAGTGTCCCTGAGTGGCTTTGGATTTTACTGAGATGCATGTTAAACGTCACAATTTCTGTTCCACATTAGTTTCTCAGGATTTCATAGGGAAATGCAGTTCGTATGTAGAGATAGGGATAAAGTGTTTGGTGAACAAGAAAGGGTTAATGTTGTGCCAAGCATGTCCTCTAATATCGCCCCTGTTTATTTTAGGTGTGAAAGAACTCAGGGTTAAGGATGACCTCCATCATCAAATTGACGGCTTTGTCCGGGGTGCAGGAGGAATCTGCCCTCTGCTACCTGTTGCAGGTTGATGAGTTCCGCTTCCTGCTGGACTGTGGCTGGGACGAGAGCTTTTCCATGGACATCATAGATGCTATGAAAAGGTACTTGAAGTGAAATGAAAGGAAAGCTTTCCAAATTCTTCTGTTACACGCTTACGTTTTCCACAATATTTTCCACAATAAGATGTGATTGGGTCAGTTCATGTAATGCAAGTAAATGGCAATAAAAGTAGTGTACAAAAATAAATCTAACAACTAACTAAGAAGGACACTTTACATTCTCTGAACAGAAGCACAGAAGATTGATAAATAGCTGTTTTGCCCTTGTGTTTATTAACTCTGATGTTTGTTTATTTGTTGGTTGTTTCAGGTATGTCCATCAGGTTGATGCAGTGCTTCTGTCCCACCCAGATCCACTTCATCTTGGTGCTTTGCCTTATGCTGTTGGCAAACTGGGTCTCAACTGTGCCATCTATGCCACCATCCCTGTGTATAAGATGGGGCAGATGTTCATGTATGACCTCTATCAGGTAAAAACTACAGAAAAGAAATTAATATAAGAATAAAATATTAAAATTTAAAAGTTAAATGAAACGATCTAAAGACTCACTGAATATTTTGTTTGTGATGTAACGTGTGTGTCACACAGTCTCGTCACAACACTGAAAACTTCACCCTGTTCACCCTGGATGATGTGGACTCAGCTTTCGAAAAGATTCTGCAGTTGAAATATTCCCAGATTGTGAATCTAAAAGGTAAAGTGTTAAGGATGCTCACTTCTCGTTTGCGTCAAAGCAGGTGTTAGACTGTGGCTAGTAAACGACAAAACGTAGTAGAACGCATAAAATAATCATTGCAATTTTATCTCTTAGAACCAATGCACGCCTTGATTTATAATAAGGAAAATACTCTCATTACAGATTTGTGTTACAAACAATAATCCAGACATTAAACAAATTTTTTTTAATGTGTTCAGTAATATTTTATGAATTTATTGTATTTAAAAGTCCCATGTGTTTCATTGACTCACTTAGTGGCTCCCAACCCACTAACATACAGTGCAGGTTAAATCTACATATAAAACGGCTTGACAGCCTGCAGGATAAACCATCTGTTTATTGTCAAACACTATTGCAAATTGCTGAAGGAACAAAAGGGTCTTCACTTTCAAAATGGAAATCAGTGCTTAGCCCAGTGTCTGAAGTTTAATGGGAAGCAAACTGCATGTTTCTCAGTCAGAAGTGTTTGAAGCAGTAGAATGAACTCACACCTCTTATGCTTTTTTCTGACAGGTAAAGGACACGGTTTGTCCATCACACCTCTCCCTGCAGGACACATGCTCGGTGGGACCATTTGGAAAATCGTGAAGGATGGAGAAGAGGAGATTATTTACGCTGTGGATTTCAACCACAAGAGAGAAATGTGAATATTAATATTACAAGTTGTTGCTGTTTGGTTTTTTTTAATATTAAATTGTTTCAGATTGTGAAATTAAACTTTTCTTCACTTGATCTTGCAGTCACCTGAATGGTTGTTCACTTGAGGCAATCAGTCGTCCCTCTCTGCTTATAACTGACTCTTTCAATGCTGCTTATGTTCAGCCTCGAAGGAAACAGCGTGATGAGCAGCTCCTGAGTAGGTCCTCACACCCTCTCAGCATCCCATATAAAAATATTTATCTTATAAAAGTTTCATGCCATCACACGGAGATTGCCGGATTGTATCGAATCCCAAGAGATATTGGACATTGGGGCATTCCCTCTCTAACATCCGAACGTGGGAGGTAGAATTGGGGAAAATTTCCTAAAAATGTGAATTTTAGAATAAGTGTTAAATAAAAATTATACAGCAATTCTTATTGTATTTGCCAAAACTAATAACATTTAAGTTAGAGCAGAAAGCAAATTTATGCCCATTTATAGCTGCATTACAGCTTCAGACACATTACTTCCTGTATTCATTATATTTTACCAGCTATAAACATTTAAGAGGACAAAATGAAAAACGCTCCAGAATCCGTCCATAACTTTTAAATAAGCCTGCAACATGCAAACTAGAGACAGAAACACCTTAGTTCAGGACTTGAACCCAGGACCTTCTTGCTGTGAGGCGCACAAGGTGCTTACCTTTTCACCATGGTGCCACTCACTTCACAGTATCAATAATTGCATTTCTTTGTTGCATTACCTAATGTATTTTTATGTGTTTGTTATTATCATTAGAATATATGGCGTGGTCTGGCTATAGAAATGATAAAAGACTGACTTTATACTCAACACAACTGTTAGACCTGCTATTAAAGAAAATTAATTAATACCTTCTAAGCAATTGTATTCAAGAATAAAAGCGTGGCATAAAAATATGAAAATATACACTTAAATAGTATGTCGTTTTTAGTTTATACAGCTCTTCTTAGGAAGTCTCCTATATTGTATTGCTCAGCACCACCCTCTTGTATACTTCCCCCTTTCAGCAAACATCATGGATACGCTGCGTAATGACGGCAATGTGCTGATTGCAGTGGACACTGCAGGCCGTGTGCTGGAGCTTGCTCAGCTGCTCGATCAGATTTGGAGGACTAAAGATGCAGGACTGGGCGTGTACTCCCTCGCCTTGCTCAATAATGTCAGCTATAATGTGGTGGAGTTCTCCAAGTCTCAGGTAATCAAGGACACAGCTGTTAATACTAATCCCAGGGTCATAATTAAGGGCTGGGTAGATCCACAAGATATTATACATTGGTAAGGAAATCTTATACTAATCTTGTTCAGCTTTAAGATCACTGTGATTTCCAGCATAATTATATGAATAAATTTGCATGTAGTGTTATTGTTTTCACAGTAAGTAGACCTTCTTTTGATAAATATAATACTGCACTTAAAACACTGACTCAAGGGTCAAATGAGGAAACCGGATTTTTGGAGCGTTACGCTTGTCCTGTATTCTTTGTTCCCAAGGTGGAGTGGATGAGTGACAAGCTGATGCGATGTTTCGAAGACAAGCGCAACAACCCGTTCCAGTTCCGCCACCTTTCTTTGTGCCACAGTTTGACAGATTTGGCACGAGTGCCAAGTCCTAAAGTGGTGCTGTGCAGCCAGCCTGATCTGGAGTCTGGGTTCTCACGTGAGCTTTTTATCCAGTGGTGCCAGGACTCCAAAAACTCCATCGTTCTCACGTATCGCACCACACCAGGGACACTGGCACGCTACCTCATAGACCACCCTGGAGAGAAAATGATCGATTTAGAGGTAAGCTCTTTGTGAAAAACAGTCATATAATTCTTATGGTTAACAGACAGTAAGTTTACTTACGGTGTAATACACATTTCTTAAGGCATGAGTTATCAGTAATGTGCATTGCGTCTGCAGTGACATTTCAACAGCCCTACTCATGTGATCTAGTTTAGCGTTTGTCCCATTAGTGTTGCAGTGTTCCTAACCTCAGAGCGTTTGTCTCTTGAACCCTTTTCAGGCCCAAGCTTTATAATGTTGAGGAATGCAATCTGATTGGCTCATTGCTCATCTCACTGCTGGAGTTCAAAGGGAATACATACTTGCGAGCACTTTTCAGCACCTCACCTAATAGTTTACGATAGTTTACCTTTAGCTTTTAGTGAAGTAGACTCTTAGTTGTTTAGGTAACATTTTTGGAATGAAAGTTTTTACAACATTTTATTGTAAACATTTATTTTTTATTTTATTTTAATCTTTTGATTTATTTAGTGTTTTTTTAATTGAACTTGTCGAGTTGTATGTTGAGGGACACAAGTTTAGCTTCGCTGTGATGTGCTACCTTTATAAATTAGTCTGAATAATATATATTAAAAAAAGAGCACTTCTCAGACTAGAAAGAGCTTTTCAGATGCTGTAAAGTGTAGTATACCATCCTTAAAGAGTACTCATATATTGATATCTCTTAAAGAGTACGGTATTGGTCATCTTTACAGAATAATTTGTGTGTAATGTAATATGGTACAGAACTTTATTTTAAAATAAATTAACTAAATGAATGAAATAAATGAACAGCACCAAACTGGGCAATTTTATGGGGCTGAACAAACCAATTTTTTCCTGGATGGGAAGCGGCGACACCGCGCCGAACTGGCCAATGTTATCTTACACTGGTGTCCGCTGTATGCAGCCCAGCCAATAGGACAAAACAAAGAATTTGCATCACTACCAGGGCTCGAACTGAAAAATGAAGAAAGCAACATGTCTAGTAGTTGTAGTAGTAGCAGCAGTGTGGCAGCACTTGCGCATTCTTGACCTAGGACAGGGACTGACGTTGCCTGAAGTGACCACCAATGTCATACACAATAGTTTTAAAGAGCTAGTAATACAAATTCACCACAAGTAGGCAAACTACCAGTGTTGCATTTACACACTCCCATGTCAACTGTATGCCAATTAGGTTTCAATTATTATTTAACAGAACCTGCTAGAAGACGAAATCACATCTAATGCTGCAGAATATCTAGCACTCTGCCCTGTAGTGACATGGAAATCAAGAATCTTTGTTAGCTTGTTTTTTTGTCTCCTAAATATTGCTGAATGTTTAATTTATTTCGGTTTTGTATTTTAACACCAGATAAGAAAAAGGATCAAGTTGGAAGGCAAGGAACTGGACGAGTATCTGGAAAGAGAGAAAATAAAGAAAGAAACCGCTAAAAAACTGGAACAAGCGAAAGAGTAAGTCACCCAACTATGAATTGGATTCATGCTGATGGTGTTCTGAGGAGCAGTATCAGTTACCTACCAAATGAAATTATAAACTGCATGTAGTTTGAAGCACTTTCTAACTGCTCAGGGTGGATGTGGACTCGAGTGATGAGAGTGATATGGACGATGATCTGGAGCAGCCTGCCATACTGAAGACCAAGCACCATGATCTGATGATGAAAGGTGAAGGAGGGCGCAAGGGAAGCTTCTTCAAACAGGCCAAGAAGTCATACCCTATGTTTCCCAGTCATGAGGAGAGGATTAAGTGGGATGAGTACGGAGAGATCATTAGGTCAGTTGACTTATGTGGTTCATGTTCTGTAGATTCAGATTTTGTTGTTGCTGAATGTTGACTTGAATTGCTATGTTTGGCATGTTATCCATTGCAGACCTGAGGAGTTTCTGGTTCCTGAGCTGCAGGCCACAGAGGAGGAGAAGAGCAAGCTGGAATCGGGCCTGGCTAACGGTGATGAGCCCATGGAGCAGGACCTTTCTGTCGTCCCCACTAAGTGCATATCCATCAAAGAGACCTTAGAAATCAGGTTAGTGCCCGTCTCTTTGACTGCAACAGGCTGTAGATTCTTACATTTAGTGCAAACATACTTCGACTTTTTCTGTATGAGATGTTTTAATCTTGGGATTTAAGCTTAAGATTGCTGTAGGAGTTCACATTTGCAATATCACAGTTACTCAAACATTTTGGAGAAAAGATCTCTAAGTATTTTCAGTAAGATGTCGGCGCTTCAATCCCCAGAGCTCGAGTAACGTACATAGATTATGAGGGCCGTTCAGATGGAGACTCCATTAAGAAGATTATAAACCAGATGAAGCCCAGACAGCTGGTTATTGTTCACGGACCTCAAGAAGCTAGCCAGGACCTGGCCGAGTCCTGCAAGGCCTTCAGTGGTAAAGATATCAAGATTTACACACCCAAACTGCAGGAGACTGTAGATGCCACCAGCGAAACACACATCTATCAGGTAATCAGGAGTTAACATGCAAATAAACCAGGTTTAATACTCTATAAGCAATAGTTCCCATGTAGAATATACTAATTGAATTTATTTATATAAGAAATATGTTGCATGCCATAATAAAATGGGCACAGTGTCGCGAAAGCTCATTGAGATGGTTTTAAAAAAGAGCATGTCAAAAAATTACCCTCATATTTACCAAATGAGATCATATTCCTTGATCTGATATAAATATTCAGGCACTGCCTAAAAGCAGAGCATTTGCATTTTCAGTAAGGAACCAGACATTATAACATGCTGTATTTTCTGTGGTATTCGAAAAATTAATTTTTTCTCAAAAAGAAAAACCACATGAAAATTTTCCTTGGAGTGCAAGTGCACTCAGCGCTGATGGTGGCAGCGCACACATTGGGTTGCCTGTGTATTGCAGCTACTTCTCTCAATTTTCTTTTAATAAGATGACATCATAAATATTTTTTTATAAATTTTTCTGAGCTGAATTTTCTGAAATACTTCTTATATTTAAAAGTAACCAATGACCCCCCCCCCTTTTTTAAGATAATTAGTTGTAGATTTTGAATATCCAAAAAACCTGAATTATTATTATTATTATTATTATTATTATTATTATTATTATTATTGGTTCCCCTTGAGGATAGAGTACAGAGCGTATGAGTTTTGGTCAGAAAGCTTTCTGTCAGTTCATATCCATATATTTATCTCACTTTGGTGCGGTGCTCAAGTATGAATTAGTTCTAATATTTGAAACTGTATTTTCTGGATCTTCCTGGAAGTCCCATTTCTGACTGTTAATGTGTTTTGTGTGTGTAGGTGAGATTGAAGGACTCTTTAGTCAGCTCTTTGCAGTTCTGCAAGGCCAAAGACACTGAGTTGGCTTGGATCGATGGCGTGCTGGACATGCGCGTGGTGAAGGTGGACACAGGCGTGCTGCCAGAGGACAGAGACACCAGGGAAGACACGGAGGATGGAGAGATCACCATGGATGTGACCCCCGACCTTATGACTGAGCCCAGCACTGTAGCAACCCAGCGGGCCATGAAGACACTGTTCGGAGAGGATGAGAAGGAGCTCTCAGAGGAGAGTGACGTTATTCCGACACTAGAGCCGCTGCCCACAACTGAGGTGAGTGAAGTGAGCATGCAGTGTAATAGTTAGTGCTCTGAGGCATTCATCTAAAAGTCAATGATTTGTCCAGGATTTGTGAATCATTTATATTAAGCTGCTTCTTCTAATATAGGCTGTGTTTTTAACTCTGTAATACATGTCTTAAACTGGATTTATGCATTACTTTTTGTGTATGTGTATATTCTTAGACTCCAGGTCACCAGGCTGTATTCATTAATGAGCCAAGGCTCTCAGACTTTAAGCAGGTTCTACTGCGTGAGGGGATCCAGGCTGAGTTTGTGGGCGGAGTGCTTGTCTGTAATAACATGGTGGCTGTGCGAAGGGTAAGACTCCGCCTCCTTTTCTTCCTCCTTTCTCAATATCAGTGCTTATATCCTTAGCTGTATTCTGATGCACATAAAAACTATAGACAAAAGAATGTGATTGCTCTCTCATTTTCCATGTTTAATATTAGTTTACTTGCTCTCCTGCATGCAGTTGTCTTCCTTAAATTGTGAATGACTTTGTGTTCTTTTTCATATAAAGCCCCCTCATTTACACCCTTCCCCATTGTCCTGTAATAGCATGTAAATGTAAAAGTGGGACACAGATTTTCAATTTATGAAAAATATCTCGATTGCCTCTCCTTTGTCTTCCTGTTATCTCATTTAGCCTTTTATCTTAGCTTCTTGTATTGCATCTTCTTTGGTCTCTCATTTATTTTGTTCATCTCTGTTTATTTTTCTATATATTTATCTGTGTGCTTGGGCTATCTTTTTCACTTTCTTGCCATTTTGTTCTTTTTTTGTATGTGTATGTGTGATTTATCTCGTTTCTTCTTTTTCTTTCGTATTGTCCCTGTTTTGTACTTTTTATGTTAATTGTCTTACACTATCTTTCACAGACGGAAGCAGGCCGGATCGGACTGGAGGGCTGCATGTGTGAGGATTACTACAGGATTCGGGAGCTGCTGTATCAGCAGTATGCTGTGGTGTAGCGCTGCTTCTCGCTTCTAATCTGCTCTTCTGGGATCGACATGTTCAAATTGTTTATTTTTGTAGTTTTTTTTTATTTCTTGTTTATCATGCTCTCACTGAGTCACTCTTGAGTGTGCTCACTATGACTTTGCAGGTTCTGAGAGCTGTTATGAACTCAAAACATGATGTAAAATATGTTTGGTTATGGAGGACTTGTTTTTTTATTATTATTATTATTAACTGTCTTTGTGTAATGATAAAATTTTTGATTTTCTGAAATGAAGAAAAGTTTATGTCCTCATTATTCTCTCTAAAGAAGTTTGAGGAGATGTTCGGAGGTGTGGGGATGTGGGTTTTGCGCTTAATTTATAACCAAACACCAGATGGAACCATTTTCCCAATGTCAGTATTTGATTATAGATCTGTGTGCTGTAAAGAAACATAAAACGTTCTCACATAAGGAACTCCAAAGATATTCATGCCACAGTCACAGTTAGTATGTATTTTAAATGTACTGCTCACTCATTTGATAATGATTTAATATAATGTCTTTCTGTAAGGTTACTACCAGTGAACAACCTGCTTCTTTAAAACAGGCCTCCATTACAGCCAGTGTGGACATCTGGTGGACAGATTTTTTTTTTTTTGGACCCACTTGGTTGATGTTTCAGAGAACCAAACTATAAATGACTGGAAAGGTTATGTTTGTTACTTGCAGCAATGTAAAACAACAGATGGATCAAAGGCAAAGAAAACATCCTTTAGTGAACACCTACAGGAAATACCACTGTTTCAGCTTGCCATTCAAAATATCACAGGGATAAAGTCATAAGAAATTCTTTTAAATTCAAGGTACGATAGAGATAATCATGTGGACTTCTGATCTCTACACCTAATCCAGCATGCATGTTTGCTAAACTGCAGACCACACTGAATTATAGCCAAGAACAGAAATCAGTGTACATGGGGCGTATGCACAGAAACATGGGTCATGTGTTTTCCCAGTTTTGAGCTATTCCGTTTTGGTGACACAATCTGCTTGATTCTCATAGTTCTGTTAGCTAACAGGAATGGAACACAATGGAGGAGTTGATCCTAGGTGTGAATGGTGGTTTGTGTGTGTGTTGGCTCTGTGATTGTCTGGCTAGCTGTTCAAGGTGTACCCTTCCTTTGCCCAGTGGCGGTCCTGCAACCCTGGTAGAATTAAGCAGTTTGGCAAAGGAGTGAGTACATTGTGATAGCTAAATCAAAATTAGCAGCATTGTTAGATACAGCTACTATCATCTTGATTTTAGAAAAATTCTTTGATACTCAGCAAAGACCTAAAATAAAACAGGAGTGCACATCAATGCCAAACTCATTGAAATTAAAGTTAAATATAATGTCATCCTGTTGAAAAGTGAAGAAGTAAGCAGACAACCAAAAAGTAAAGTGTTTGGTTGGAGAATATCAGTATTATAAGAAAAACAGCTTGCCAGATAACCGCAGGGCCAACACAATCATTCACACTCCCATTCACACTTGGGGCAATCGAGAATATCCATTTAGCATAATGCGCATGTCTAGGGTGACGTGTCTGCCTATCTCAGCCAACACTGATTGAAAGCGGGATACACTCTAAACAGCTCAGAAGACCGTTACAGAGCAATATACACACAACCATTCACACTCACATCTACACCTACAGGGAATTTAGGACTGCCAATTAACCTAATTTGCATGTCTATAAACTGTAGTAGGAAACCAGAGCACCCAGAGGAAGCCCACAGACGCATGGGGAGAATGTGCAAATTCCACTCAAATACTGGGACTCAAACCCAGTGCTACCCACTGTGCCACCCATTTTACAATGAGAAATTTTGGAACATGTGACTGATAGGTGTTTATTGTTGCAGTGTTAGATTGTTTAGAAGGCAGTGTACCAAAATCCCTTTTTTCTTTTACCAGTATTTCTTTAATGCCTGTTATAATACACTGCTAAAAAAAATAAAGGGAACATTTAAACAACACAATGTAACTCCAAGTCAATCACACTTCTGTGCAATTAAACTGTCCACTAGGAAGCAACACTGATTGACAATCAATTTCACCTGCTGTTGTGCAAATGGAACAGACAACAGAAATTATAGGCAATTAGCAAGACACCCCAATAAAGGAGTGGTTCTGCAGGTGGTGACCACAGAGCACTTCTCAGTTCCCATGCTTGCTGGCTGATGTCTTGGTCACTTTTGAATGCTGGCGGTGCGTTCACACTAGTGGTCACATGAGATGGAGTCTACAACCCACACAAGTGGCTCAGGTTGTGCAGGTAGGCTGTGTCTGTCAGCGTAGTGTCCAGAGCACGGAGGCGCTATGAAGAGACAGGCCAGTACATCAAGAGATGTGGAGGAGGCCGTAGGAGAGCAACAACCCAGCAGCAGGACCACTACCTCCGCCTTTGTGCAAGGAAACAGGAGGAGCACTGCCAGAGCCTTGCAAGTGACCTCCAGCAGGCCACAAATGTGCATGTGTCTGCTCAAACTTTCAGAAACAGACTCCATGAAGGTGGTATGAGGGCCCGACGTCCACAGGTGGGGGTTGTGATTACAGCCCAACACTGTGCAGGATGTTTGGCATTTGCCAGAAAACACCAAGATTGGCAAATTCGCCACTGGTGCCCTGTTCCCTTCACAGATGAAAGCAGGTTCACTCTGAGGACATGAGACAGACATGACAGAGTCTGGAGATACTGTGAAAAACATTCTGCTGCCTGCAACATCCTCCAGCATGACCGGTTTGGCAGTGAGTCTGTAATGGTGTGGGGTGGCATTTCTTTGGGAGGCCGACCAGCCCTCCATGTGCTCGAGAGAGGTAGCCTGACTGCCATTAGGTACTGAGATGAGATCCTCTTGTGAGAACATATGCTGGTGCGGTTGGCCCTGGGTTCCTCCTAATGCCAAGACAATGCTAGACCTCATGTAGCTGGAGTGTGTCAGCAGTTCCTGCAAGAGGAAGGCATTGATGCTATGGACTGGCCGCCCGTTCCCCAGACCTGAATCCAACTGAGCACATCTGGGACATCATGTCTTGCTCCATCCACCAACGCCAAGTTGCACCACAGACTGTCCAGAAGGTGGGAGGAGATCCCTCAGGCATTGCCCAGGCATTGTAGGGAGGTCATACAGGCACGTGGAGGCCACACACACTACTGAGCCTCATTTTAGTGTTCCCTTTATTATTTTTTTTTGAGCAGTGTGTATATATTTAGTACTGAGTGATTTCACCATAAAACTCAATCACGTTTTTGGGATAAAATAACAACTCTTGCCATGCCATCTTTCTCTTTCCCCGGCACTAGCTGGTGTTCAGTGTGTGTGATTACTTTTACTTTTTGTTCCTGAGTGTTCATCAGTGTATGTGCATGAGTGAGACGATCTATTTTCCACTCTGAGGTGTGCATATTATTTTACACTTTAGGTGCATTATCCCATGAAGGCTTTTCTATAATCTGTAAATTTTGCCCCCTTAAATAGCAAAGATATACCACTGTCTTTCTACTTCCTGTGACAGAGACACAGAAATCAGTTTGATGTGAGATCTGGGTTTTCATTTGGTAATTGACTAGGACAGGCAGAGACCATCCATCAGCTAATCCTCTTAGCCTTTATAATGCTGACGGCAGAGCTGAGCTATAATGGAGGCAGCAGCTGTAGGCTCAAAATGGAGATACTGCTAAAGAAATCATGGACAGTGGGACGAAAACTATTGACCAAGGTGTGCCAGATGTTATGACAAGAGATATCAGGGGTTTACTGACAGTAACAGATTATTCTGAATTAGTGGTTGACTTTGTCTCAAGCCATGTCTCAAATAATGCACAATGCACTGTGTTGTAAATCCATAACTTTACTACTGTATGTTTACCTAAAGTATGGAGCTGTCAGCTGTGAGATTGTGGCAAGCATGACAGATTCCACAATACTGGTTAGCACATATCAGTCCCAGCAGAATGTACCAATCCCACCTGTTAGTGGAGAGATGGTCTGTGTCCTGTTGTGGGAGCTGCTGTAGCCTAATGGTTAAAGAAGTGGTTTTGGGGCAGAAAGGTCACTGGTTCGATTCCCGAACCAGCAGGGAAAATGTGTGGCGGTGGAGGAGTGAGCTGCATCTTCTCTTCTTCCTCCTTCATGGCTGAAGTGACATTGAGCAAGGCATCTAACCCCCCACACCTACTGTCAGTGTGAGCCGCATGCAATTACTCATTTATATTAATTCACAATTCAAATCAAGTCCTCACCAATAAGCCCTGCATCTTTACTGAGTACTTGAGCCTCAAACCTCAAAGCAAAAAGGTCATGTTTGAGCCCCAGGTTTGGGGAGGGTGTTTCTGTGTGGAGTTTGTATGTTCTCCCTGTGATTGCGTAGGTTTCCAAGTTCAAGATGCTTTATTGTCATTTCAACCACACATAGATGATGCAGTACATAGTAAACTGAAACAACATTTCTCCAGGACCTGGTGCTATATTAACATACAAAATAAAGATCAAATTCGGGAAAAAAACCTACGACAAAGTTTTTGTCCTAGCCACATAAAGTGCAAAGTGTGCAACTAGGTGCAAACAGTGCAAAAACAAAAGGAAAAACGTACCAAAAAAAAAGAAAACACAAAAATGAAACACTTAGTGCCGAAAGGAGAAAAAAGATTAAACGATGTACAGAGTAGCAGTGGTTGAGGTAGTACAAATAGAATATAGGCAAAGATATAAATATAAACATGGCAGCATAATGAAATAATAACATGGGCAATATCATGCACAATCCCCTGGGTACTCCAGTTTCCTCTCACAGTCCAAAGACATGCACATTAGGCTAAATGCAAAAGATGAGAAAGAGATGGCATGCAGTCCATCATGCACACAGGCTAATAGACACTAAATAAAGAACCTTTTATTTATTGAGAATGCTGCAGAATAAGCCCCCATGTGACCATATCTGAAAGTCCTGGTATATGTGAGTACAGAGAGATATCTAGGTACCCCTTGAAGTCGAACTGTAGAAGGTATTTCATCACCCCGTAACTAACCTCATTGTTCTTTGTATATTACAAATCAGGATTTTCCTCAAAGGCACAAATGAGTAGATCTGAGTGTTTGAGGTCAGAGATAGATGTAATTCATCTTCCTTGCCTGCTTGTCCGAGCTCCTGCTTACTCAGAATGATTTATTTTCCCTATGAAACTTGTCAGGTCGGGGAAATAAACTCATAGGAATTCTCTGTTTGCCCACAACATCTGCTTCTTTTTCTAGGAAATAACCTTTCCAGTCTGTCTTGATGAGCCTCTGTGGAAGACAAGAGTGAAAGGTTATTCTTCCTTTATCTTTTTTCTTTTCTTTCTGGCTCTATCTCTGTCTCCATCACCCCTCCTTCCCCTCTCAGACAGCACAATAACGGTGCTATTTTAGTGCTACTTATTTCCAGTGGTCAATCCCTAGATAGTGGTCGTTCACATCACATCAGTAACGTGTCTTCATAATGTACAAAGTCTGTGTGATAAAGCATGTAGTGCTATAAATAATGTATGACCCCAAAGTTCCTTTAGACTTCTGAATGCCCCGCTGATCCAATCTCTTTCTTTAGGTCTTATACCAGAAATTATTTTGCAGGTAATTTTAAGATGCTCCAGTTTCCTTTCACAGTACAATGACATATAGTTTCGGGTAACTGCCTACTATAAATTGCCCATGAGTTGATTGTTTCCATATTAGAGGTGTGATAGATTGGTTACTTACCAAGACTGTGCCTGGCAACTCGCCTGTAATCAGCTGGGATCGAATCTAGCTTCTCTACAACCCTGCTAGATAAGCTGTAAGATGATGAATGGATGAATGGGTTGTCATTAAAGCAGCCCTGACACTGATGTGGTTCTGATGGCGGTTTAGTATGGTTCCAAACTGCAATAACATTGCCTTGACACTGTCACAGTGTTCGCTGTGAACTGGCACTGACTGCCATAAACCATGATATTTTTAAAATGTCTGAAACTTCTCGGAGGTTCTCAAAACTGTGCTATCTTGTAGCTGCTGTGTTGTCACCTTTCGTAACTTTTCTGAAGCACATTCAATACAACCTTATTACAATCTATTCACACTGTGTTCACAATTGTTTTGTCTCATTGCTGACATGTATTGGTGACCACCCCCGTGTGAGGTCTGCATAGCATTTAGCATGTTAGATTTCCAAACATAAATCATGAGTTATGTTTTTATTTTTATAGTATAATTTTAATATACATTCATTCATCCATTATTTTTGTCTAATTGCTGTACTGTTCCATCCTACTAGGGTCATGGGAAAGATGGAGCCTATCTTAGCCAACTCTGGGTGCAGGCGGGATACACCCTGAACAGTTCAGCAGTCTATCGAAGGGTCAGCACACACAACCATTCACACTCACTCTCACACTTAGGGGCAATTTGGAAAAGCCAATATGCCTGGTGTGCATGTCTTTGGACTAGGAGGAAAACAGAGTAACCAGAGAAAACCCATGCAGGCACGGGAGATAACATGCAAACTCTACACAGAAATGCCCTTACCAAGACCTTCTTGTTGTCAGGCAGATGTTCTAAATATTATGCTAATGTGTGTCCCTAAATTTATTATACATGAATATAACAACATACTGTAAATATTCATATTGCGATGTTTAGAGACTTGCTGAGTGTTTCTATGGCAAGAGTCCATCAGTTGGGGGACGAAGAAACATTCTATATATATTAAATATAACATTCACACTCATAGTCACACCCATGGGTAATTTAGAGTAGTCAGCTGACTTAATCTTTGTACTGTGAGGTCCACCATGAGGCTTGAACCTAGAAATGTGAGGCATCACTGTCAGATATGGTTAACAACAGAATAGTCAGTGACAAAATAAAACAAAACTTTGAAAGAACTGGGCCACCAAGATGGTGGACAGGCGTAGCTGTCTGCCATGGGGCGTAGCTGATCTGTGTAGCATGAGATCTATAATAAGGAACATTGGCCATTCATGCAACAATCATTCAACTTATCTGATGTCAGTGATGGATAATTAGCTTATAGAAGAAGACAAAGTATTCACTGGTGACTTTCCACCAATCAGAAACAAGGATGAATGATAAATAAAATTCATTATCACCTTTGGAATGGAAACTCTGAAATGGATAATTCAGAGATAACTCTGAAATAGAATTGTGTAACCATATACAAACAAGGTTGTCATCTCAGCTGTAAAAGTCACGACCCTGTTCACATCATGATGACGTCTTTCTCTATCACACAAATTCCTCCATGTGTGCACAGATAGCCTATGCCATGCCAGAGGATTAGACTGCCCAGGCCTAGAAATCTGGCACATGTGCTTGGTTATGTGCCAGGAAGGGCTTAACCAGCTTTAGGAAAAGTTAGCTACTCCCCCTACTGCAGATCAGAGTAGAGCAACACACTGTTTACTGACTGCAGGGGTCAACCAGCATGAAGAAATTGTCTTTTACTGACCTGTGCCTCTAGAGTTCAGTCCATAAATAAGAAAAATGTGTTTAAGGCCAGGTGCATGCAGCATGCTGAAGGTCTACCTGTCTCCAGTACAGAGAGAATTGTTCAATCAAGCTATTGATCCTTCTTCAAGCTATAGCAGTTGACAAATGTTAAGGTAGATTCAAGACAATGCCAAACTTAGATACATCTGTCTGAAACTGTGCATGATCTGCTATGTTAGGATGGGGGGAAAAAACACAAAAGGCTTCTCTGTTTCCAGCTCCCTGTATATTTTAGCTTCTCTGCTGTAATATTGCTGTTTAACCTTGTAAAAAGCAATTATTATTATGGAATGGGAAGGATAATGACTTCTAATGCCTGTCAGCAACTGTTCATTTTTGAATTGGTACAGTTTCAAAGCCATGAAGCTTTTACACACATATATACACTTACTGAAAGCTAGATGAGTGCCATCACTTTTGCTTCCTGTGTTTTCAATCTCAGATTGTATTAGAAAAAACATTTTGTCTTCTGCAAATGGCAAGCATTTAAAGTGTTGAAAAACGGGTAGCACTGTAGTGAAGTTGTTAGCATGTCTGCCTCATAGCAAGAAGGTCCTGGTTTTGAGTCCTGGGCTTGGGTGTTTCTGTGTGAGGTTTTGCATGTTCTTCCTGTGCTTCCTCTGGGTACTTTATGTGTAGGTGCAACATTTTTTCAACTTTTTCCCTCAAATAATTAACTGCAAAATACACCTGTTCATCTGCTCATTTCTACAACTATCCAATCTTCCAGTCACAGGATAGTAATTTAACTCAGCCTTCTGAATGAGGGAAAATGTGATTTTAGTAAACCATGTCTAACCATGGCATAGTTGCAGGTATCAGACAAGATAATTTGAGTATTTCAGAAATGGCTGGTTTAGAGTTCTTTCTGATGTCCCATAACAACAGAAGAGAATGTCTAGACTGGTTTAAGCTGGCTGAAAGCAAGGAAAACGTGCCAAAACCTGAGGTGACTAGGCTACGATAGCTGAGGACCACATTTTATTCTAGTCCTATCAACTAAGTCTAAGAAGCTACAGTGGGAACAGAATCACCACAACTGGATAGGATTTTCCAAAGTTCAGTGTTTGTTGACACAAAATATGAATTTGTTGCCAGATCTAATAAATAAAAAACACTGGGCAGCACAGTACAGTAGTGGTTAGTATCCGCCTCACAGCAAGAAGGTTCTGGGTTCGAGTCCCAGGCTCGGCGAGGGCATTTCTGTACAGAGATTGCATGTTCTGTTCAAATGAGTGAGTGAGTGAACAAATATAACCACTGCCAGTCAAGATGCACATAACATTTATTCAAGCCAAGGAAGATTTTGACTTTGATTGGACAATATATTCTTAGTCTATTTAGTTTCAGATTTTCACCCAGATGCTGTCTTAAAATGTTTTTTTTAAAAAATAATAGTGAAAGTACTAATCCTTTTAAATGTATTTTAAACCAGCTGCTTTATTTAACCATGCACCCCATCATTCCCTCTATCCATCCCAAGTTAGGTTTATGAAAATCTGTCACTGGTGTGAACTTCTAGGGATAAAATGTCTCATAGCCTTCATTACCCAGGTGTGTGTTCTGTGTAACTGAATGGCACTCAAGAACATGATTTTCCATTAGTGAAAATGTCATTAACATTTAATTGAACAGGGTGAGAAATTAAAAGTTCAACAAAGGGAATTGGCCAAAGTGGTGTATTAATATAGTGCTTTAATAGGGATGGCCTCTGTACATTGTGCTGTGGTGTGAGATCACAACACAGAGGACAGGAAAAGAGGACACACACATCAGGAAATTCATTTTTATGTGGTAGGTGGAACAGACAATCAGTACTAAATTAAATATTATGTGTATATGTGTGTCGTTCGTTTGAACTTGCCGTTGGTTAGGAACTTACATCCTGTAATGTCTGTTCTGTGTGAAATACTGTAAATCAGTGTGTACTATTGTGCATTATAAATATATATAGAGTGCATTATAACATTCTATTTTCACTCAAACACACACACACACACACACACACACACACACACACACACACACACACACTTCCTACTGAGCCTCTTGCTGACTGTTTGTCTACTGCACAGTAAATGGCTTGATTTTGGTTATGTAAAGCAGCATAAATCAACAGGTAGCTTCTTTACTGACTATATTAGCTGCATCCCAAACATTTTCCTGGCTCACTTTCTGACTCTGACTTTCTGAATATCTTATTTTGTTATTGTTGTTTTTTGCCAAATGCATCTGAATTTGGTTGCACTAAGCTCTTTAACTGGTACACTAACTGATGTGTAAGAAATAAATCAGTGTATCATTGTATTTATGGAATTTGGCAGATGTTCTTATCAGGAGCACCTAGAATTTTATTATATCTCTTCAACTCAGCAGATGAGGGTTAAAGGCAAGTTAACTTAATGTGCATGTCTTCTCCAGAGGCAAGCACAGGGAGAATATATTAACTCCACACAAAAGCACCTTTGGCAACTGCGGGGCTTGAACCCATAACCTTCTTGCTATGAAGTGAGAGTGCTAACTACTACACTTCTGTGCCTCCCCAACCACACTTCAGCACAGTGCCAAACAGAATCTAACAAAACTTCACTGAATGCTGAATAGGAGTTTTTATTTTCTTTATTTAAATTTTTTTTCTGTCAACTTCTTACTAAAACAGTACAGGTACATTCTCCTGCCATAGACCACCGTCTCATGAAAGGTGAATTCTCCTGCTTTGTACACAGGAGGATATAAAATAAAATAAAACAGTTACAAAAAGTGAAAGAATGATGAAAAATTACTTTGCAGTGTGCTAAGCTGGAAACTTTACGGTCCTCTTACTCAGTCACTCATCAGCCGAAACGTCTTTCCTATTATCCTATATTGCAGGGAGGCTGGAGCCTATCTCAGCCAACACATGGTGAAGGTGGGTTATGTGCTGAAAAGCCCACCAGACCATCACAGGGCCAACACACACACACACACACACACACACACACACACACACACACACACACACACACAC
>JBCNYG010000002.1:14084986-14101707 GCA_039654305.1 Porochilus rendahli | reverse complement strand
AGAGAGAGAGAGAGAGAGAGAGAGAGAGAGAGAGAGAGAGAGAGAGAGAGAGAGAGAGAGAGAGTGTGTGTGTGTGGGCGTGGGCTTTTTTCCTGCAGTTTAATGAATAGGCAAACCCTTGTGTCCTCTCTGCACCATCTTTCTTTTCCTTCCTTGTGAATTCAGACTCTTTTCTGGATTCTGGTGTGTCCGCTCAGTTCGGGGCATTATTTGAGCTACTAGCCTGTCTGTTTAGCTGTACTAAAACCACTTCTGCTTGGCCACTGTTTTCTGTCTTGTTATGGAATTATCTCCTCTGTGTTTTAGTTTGAACATTTTTTTGTTCCTCTGTATAAATATTGAATGTTGGAGCTAGTTTGAGGATAAATGGGTTTTGGCATTGTAGCAGAAAATGTGTAAGCATATGTAATAATGCTATTGTTTCAATTAGTTGTAGCTTTCAGCTCTTATTGTTGGGTTTTGAGACACACATCCTTATTCACATTTTTATTCACAGATCCTAATTCAAATTTCGGGCTTTAAAGCTTTTGTTTCATGAGTATACGTCTTATCCTCATATGTAATAGCACAGAATTGTAAAACAAGTATAATCCCATGATTGCAGAATGTCGTAACATGTCCATACTGTACCCTGTGTAGTCAAACCTAGTAAAACCTACACTCGGGGTTCAGTCGTCATGGTGGATGAAATCATCAATGCTAGCCCACCAAATTACCGGTTTCCTGAGGCTGGACTCCGTATCATGGTCACCAACCACTTCGGACCCAAAACCAGGCTGCGTATGGCAAGCCGTCTCATTATTACAGAGGTATTTGACACATGACATGGGTAGGGACACTTTCAAATGAATATTGATGTATGAATATTAATGAGGCTGTAATATTACACAGCTAACATTAGCATTAGCTATACACGCTGTAATCCCTTTTCACATAAGACACAGTGAATGAAAGTAATAAAGAGGCAACTGCACAATTTTATAATCAACCTTTTAATGCTTAAGTTTGATTTTAATTTATTTATACATAATTTAGTTATGTCGGTTTTACAATTGTAATTTTCTAGAAGGTTTAGAAAAGTTGCAGACATGCAACAAGAGAGTGAGATAATAAATTGGGTGCACGGGGACTGTTTTGCTTTTGAATATGAAGATATTATTGCACGATAAACAATTTAAAACTGTATCCAGTGGGTGAAATTCATACAGTCTTAATGCATGTTAAAACCAATTATAAAAGTAAATTAGGCTGATTGCCGGTGCTTATGCAGTTTCCTTAAATCTAATTACCTAAATGATCAACATAATAATGTGCTTGAATAATGCTGCATTTTTATTGCAGAGGCAGAAGTTGGTGCAGGGAACCAACGGCGTTGAGGTGGCAGTAGTGGATGGCAAGCATGACATTGAGAATGGGAATGTGCCTGAGGACAAGCCGAGCGAGGAGGAAGAAGGAGAGCTGACCTCGCCGTTCACTATACCAAGTAAGAGATACACGGAGGGAAAAAAAAAGGGGGTGACCGTGGGTTTACTTTATGAAAGCAGGCGAGGAATAGCTCTGAGGTAACTTGTGATCGGTGGTGAGTTCTGGAAATTGGAAGGGGCGTCAATAAAAGGTGCTTTAACCCTTAATAGTGCAGCTTTGTTCTTTGTTCTTATTTTAGGAAAATGTAAGCAAATTATGATTCCAATTGTTTTGTTCCAGCTTGAAAGAAAAATATACATTTCTGATCATCATTTTAAATAGGGGTTAACTCACTTCATGAGGAAGAATCTTTGAGAGGAACCAGACTCGAAAGGAACCTGTCCTCATCTGGATGACACTGATTAGCATAATTTACACATTTCTGTTTATGTAACTATGTATTTATATGGTCTAAAAAAAGGCAGTTGTGTAGTCAGGAACTATGGGCATCCTCACCCATTTTTGAAGTGTTTATACTTTTACCTTTAAGAGGACATAATATGATGCTTTTTTGACCCGTAAATGTTGTGATGGTGTTGAATAGCTGTGTTAGACAATAATGAGGTTAGCGCATGTTTAAACTCTCGCTCTGGGCTGTTTGGGCTGTCCATAAAACAAGTTTTACTAAGTTTAAAGAAATTAACTCTGGTTAATCCATTCTGTGATGCCTCTGACCCATTAAATGAGTATTTAATGCTTTGATGGTCAAACCCCAAATTACTTTTTGCTTCCTGCAGAATAGCACTAAATAAAGTACAAAATCTTGTACACTATCTAGTGTACCACTGTAATATGGGATTCTGGGCCTCTGGAGAAAAGGTGACCAATCAGAACAGAGTAGGCAGAAGCTGAAGGTGGAGCTGAAAGGCTATAAATTTAGGGCGGAAGCCAAATAGGCCGTTGTAAAATCAGCATCAATGGGGAGGTGGAAGAAACCTTGCTTAATAACTGTAGACATTTTTACTGTGTGTATAATATAATATAATTATATAATATAATATATTTTAATTTCGTTGTTCCGCAAGAAAAATTTGACTTTGCATTTAACCCATCCAAAATGAGCGCACACACAGGAGCAGTGGGCAGCTACATTGTGACAACTTCAGTCATGAAGGTAGAGACCAGGGAAGGGGGCCAACACATTTTCCCTGCCATTCCGGGAATCAGAATCGAACCAGCGACCTTTCACTCCCAAACCCACTTCTCTAACCATTCGGTCATGGCTGCTGTTTAGGAATCATACTTTGGTGTTCCACTGGTGTAGACATAACAAAAGTCTTAAATGGGAAGGATATGTGACCTTTAAAGTCTTTAGTGAACTGATGTAATTAACTGTTCAGTAATGGAGACTAAAGTGCCAATTTTACTCTTCAATTTATCTAAAGAGAAACATCCCCAGTCATCTTTATAGTTAGTTATACTTTCTATGTGGTAACATGGGGTACACTAATGGCGATCTTTAGGTTTTGCTTATCAGGCCATCGGGTGATTTCCATTCAGGTAATGGCTTCAGATCTGTTTACTTACAGATAGCTGTGTATGACGTTATGCATCTTGAGATCTTGTACAGTTAATTAAAATGCACTTAAAATAAAGGTTAATGGAAGTTTCTGTTTAAAGCACATAGCAGACAAGTTGTTTTTGTTTATCATGTAATAAAGCTTCACCAGCGATCACTGACAAAAATATTATTCGAAGATCTTTCCTTCACCATTTCCAGCAGTAAAGTGAATGCAGTGTTCAGTGTTCTGTGTAAATGTTATGCCTTTTAGTGCACATCACTCCCAGCCAGCACTGGTGTAGTTGTGAATAAAGACTAAAGCTTTTTTAAGTTTCTGTTTAAATTAAAGCTTTAGTCAGAAGCTTATGGAGGTCATATTGAGGTTGCCGTTGAGCTGCAAACACAGGCGTATGTTCTGGATTATAATATTTATTTGAGAAACTGATATTTATATCAACTCAAGAAAAAAAAATCACAGTAATGTTTCTGCAACTGAATTTGAAAAAAGCTGCTGATTATTCCTGCTTTATCCCTGATAAGAGTCCATTGTTGCGGAAAAAAGACAAAAATGGTGAGCGCCACATGTTCTGTTCAAAGCTCTCTCACAGCCTCTCAATGCTGTTCTGTGTGAAATACTAAAACAATTAAAATCTTAATTCACCCAAACGCAGACTACGCTCATGCATGAAATTTGACTTTTAATTCAATAATTAATTATGGATTTGCTAAATAAGCTGTTAGAATAAATGTTGGAGATTGCAGCATCTGTATTTAAACCAATTGTGCTTTAATTAAAGAAATGTACAGTAATGTTATCTTTGTAACCCCCTAATTTAGCCTTTTAAGTGTGTCATATTGTTAAAAAAAACGGATACACCTTATCTTTTCAAAATGATTAATAACCGGATCTTAACATGAGTAAAATGCCATCAACCCGAAGCCTCTATTTCCGCTGCTGAGTGTATGATTATAATGTATTCCAGTGGTTTTTGTGTAAATGCAAATTATAAATAAATAAATTACATTCTACAGTTGTACATGAATTAAAACTAAATTAACTAAAATTAATTCCACATAATCAAAATGACCCTACTTTAAATAATACAGGTTTGACTGAGATGGTATTAATATACCTTGGGCTGCATGAAATGAAGTCTTGCTAATGATCTGTCTACAAAAAACCCTGTTAAAGTACTAATAACTTGTCATCCATGAAGTCCTGTTAGTGCCATGTAGTGTTGTGCATGAGAACATCACTAATATACTGTATGTGGCACTAGCAAAGCAGTCAAAGAAATTGTAAGATGCTGGTAGTGCAATAAGTCACAGGAAGCTGGTTGTGTTTATATGAGTGGGGTTCATTTTGTTAGGTGTACTTATGCTTTTTTTGGATGGCTATGATTTAAAAATCATGGCCTCTTGACTACAGGGCAACTTCTTAGACAGCTGCACCAGTAGTTGTTTTGCCTTTTTCATTTCTTGTAGAAAGTCCTTATAACAGTCCTTAGTCACTGCTCTGAGAGGACAAACTGTTCGTTTAGAGTCTTTATTGCTTATTTGTTCCTGTAGGATCTACTATTAAGGTGTGTGTGTGTGTGTGTGTGTGTGTAGAGGGCTGCATGAATAAAGCAAAATGGCTGATCTCATGGCCTCTTCTGCTTTTACTCTTCTTCACCATCCCAAACTGCTCGAGACCTCGTTGGGAGAAATACTTCATGTTGTCCTTCATCCTCTCAACTGTCTGGATCGCAGTCTTCTCCTACTTGATGGTGTGGATGGTAAGTGTGGATCAGCTACGTTTTCTGTTTCTTTCTGCTTTTCTCGTTCCTTGTTTTGTTGGCCATCTACTTTACATGCTGTTTTAGGTGACCATCATTGGGTACACGCTCGGCATTCCTGATGTTATCATGGGCATCACGTTCCTGGCAGCCGGGACGAGTGTTCCAGATTGCATTGCCAGCTTGATTGTTGCTCGCCAAGGTTTGAATCTGCTAGTCAAGTGTCATCTTGAGGGTGTTTTGGGGAGGCTTTTGATATGATTTGCCAACTTGCAAACAAGTTCATGGAGCTCTGGGAGTAGTGTTGACTGCAAGGCAAATTATAAGTTGATATGAATTCCTTCTTGAAGTCATTCACAGGGATTACAAGGCCCGTACCATTATCTAAACCTGTTTCTGAACAGATTAGCCCATACGCTGACTTATTAAGCAGATCTCAGCGATCAGACATATACCCTCTGAGAAACTGTTAGTTAGCATGAATTTCAAATTGTGACGATCAGTGACTTGAATCATCTGAGACCATCAGTTTAGATTCCTTAAGCTAGCAGGCAAGCAGTTAAAGTAAAAATGTGTAAAAGGGCTGTTTCACAAACAGGGTGTACTTTTTGGGTTCACAGTAGCTCAAAAATAAAACTCCCTAGTTTTTGAGCATTCTTGTTATCAGTGAATACCTTATGAGACTTGAAAATTTAATGTGATGTATCAGAGCAACAGGTCTACTGGTGTCTTACACTCTGTGAGTTCAACAGGTACAGGATCTCTGGAATAACTAGAATCTAGCACCACTTACCAAAAAAAATTTTTTATTTCTGCTAAATATGTTTACATTCTTTTTCCTCACTCACAGCCATGTAGACATTTCTTATTTAGACATTGCTTTATTTACTCTGGATTGTGAGCCAGTTCGTCACCAAAATTTAACCGAAAACCTATGCAATATTTACCCCTTTAAAAAATTAATAAAACTCGGTTTAGAATTTTTGTGTAAAATTGCTAACAAAGTGACAGGTGGCTGGACAAAACAAAAATATAACCTTCTTGGAAGAGGTAAAAAGGCAGATTTATGATTTACCATGTGGGTATTATTTGTTATTATTTTTGTTGTTGTGAGTTTAATTCACTTTTGCTTATTTAAGAACTGTCTGACTCATGGAAGTGCAGACTGTATTAACTCCTGAGTGTGTGCCTTTGTGTGCTTTCTGCAGGTCTGGGTGACATGGCCGTTTCTAACAGCATCGGCAGTAATGTATTTGACATCCTGGTGGGGCTCGGTTTGCCATGGGCTCTGCAAACGATGGCCATCAGCTATGGCTCAGTGGTATAATCATCCACTTTGTGATCGGGTCTTGGGTCATTAAATGTAATGTGGCACAGCTTTTGGGCTGATATTGGAATGTAGTGGGTTTTTTTTAGCGTGGCTTCATGCTCAATGCTTAGCAATGTTCTGTCCCACTGAGTTTGGATGTCTCTTAACATTTATTTAAAAGCTCTCAATATATTCATCTCAGTGATCAGTGTAAACAATCCTGAGCACTTCCCATGCTCTGGAATCTTCCTGATGGCAGGCAACAGAAATAAGATGTGGAGGAAATGGGACATGACTAACTGCAGTTAAAGAAAACCCATGCTGATTTCTTTTTAAATATTGATGTGGCTCTCAAAGAATCTGGCCAGGATTTTTCTTTAAGTGAGCGTAACAGTGTTGATCTCTACTTCAATCAGAGTACACATATATAAAATACTGTGTGGGTGTTTTTTTTTGTGTGTCAAAATTATTAACTACCAGGTATGAGCCCGAGCCCAGATTACTGTCACTGTGCAGTTTCTGTCCATGTTCTTGCCATCTATTGCCTTTGGGTTTCCTTAAGCCTCCACAAAACCATGGCCACCTTTAACCTCCACAAAACCATGGCCACCTTTAGCCTCCACAAAACCATGGCCACCTTTAGCCTCAACGAAACCATAGTAAGTGGATTGGCTAAGTCGCACATAGTGGTGTGTATGTGTTTGCAATACCCTGAGATCCAGAGTTTAATCCCATCTTGCACCCAGTTTTCCTGGGTTAGTCTCCAAATCCACTCTGATCCTTTTCTCGATATAACTCATATTGAAGATGTATAAATATTTTAAGCTTGTGCTCTGATTAATTATGAAGTGGTTTTGATTTTAGTTAATATAAATTGCTAGGAGGACCTAGCAAGATTTTTCTTAAAATAAATGAAGCTGTCTGGATAAAAACCTTCCTTCATGTGTTTTGAAGCCCTCTTCAAAACACATGAATGATGTTCATGATTCCTGTAAGGGAAGTTTTTAAACTTGTCTTTCCTGCTTTCTCATTCAGGTGATGATAAACAGCCGAGGGTTAGTGTACTCCGTCGTGCTGCTGCTCGGCTCTGTCGCTCTTACTGTGGGTTGAATTGCACACACATACACTCTTTTTTCTCTTTCTCTCTCTCTCTCTCTCTCTCTCACTCACACACACACACACACACACACACACACACACATCCCTGAGACATAAAGTGGATGACTGCTGCCTTTGCTGACTTGGCTGAAAAGCTCTTTTATTGGAACTTGAAGTTGGTTTACTGTCCGCAAATGAACATGTAAACAGATTTTATTAGCTCTCAAGACACTGCTGCAGTTGTCAAGTGCAATCCATCTCTCGCTCAAAGGAGTACTCTTAGTACTTGATTTTCAAATTGGTGCATGAGTGCTTTTGTATTGAAGCCAGAGGGAAGATGGTTTGAAGTGTAAGCTGGAGTGTAATATGAAACATTTTAGAAAAGTTAAAAAGAGTAAAAAAAAAAAAGGATAAAGTCAGGGGTTTCCTGATCAGTGATTAATTAAAAAAAAAAGTATGGTTGTGGCCTAATATTGTAATCATGCTTGACTTGACAGTCTGTGACTAATGGGAGTGACACATACATTGCTACGGTTCATGTCATGTCAGGTTCCCAGAATGCACTGCAGCCTACAAACATGGTTGCTGTGGACTACAACACCAATGCACAAGACTTTGGATTATAAACACCTGTTTATCATTATGCACAAGCGCATGTAGTATCTATGTACTCAAAGCTACCACTCGGTGAAGTATAACCTCATGAAGTGTGCCATAACCTGTTGCTACAATTATATTGATATTCTGGTTCTAACTCTGTACATTAACTGTTACTTGTTGTTGCATGTTGCCCTTTCCAAATTTTATGCATTGCCTGACCTTCTGCCTGTCAACAGTTCTGCACAATTATTTAAAAAAAATGTTTTGCTTGTAGTTGTTAAGTGAACTCTTTTATCTCAGGCTTAAATAAATGGATTCAAATTGTGTTATGTAAAGAAATGGGGAAAAAAAAAAAACAGAACGAAAAAAAAACTAGTGAAGGGAAAATGTAACCCAACAGCAGACATAAAAACTTTGCACAATTGTGCGCTTTCAGCTTTGGGAAGATGCTGCATATGGGTCTGATGGAAAGTGTCTATAAAATTTTGTCCATATAGTGCAAGTGAAATGTATTGATATTCTGCAATACTACATGGAACTTTAATTATGGTAATTAATTGTTTTGGTATAAGAGGAAAAAAACACTTTTGGACATACTGATCTAGCAAAATAGTCAAGGTTGTTATGGTAACAGCCCCCACAAATTGCACATCAGCAGACCACTTTTTCACTGATTATTTTTCTCAGTATAATATTATAAAGCCTTTTTTTGCCTTTACATAATTGTGGAAGCAGATTAGACCCATTATAGTCACATGTACAGTTTAATTATCTGTTTTTATATGTCTGCTGTGGAGCTGATGTGTGGACTGTGTGTGTATGTTTAGATCCTGGGCATCCACATCAACAAGTGGAAGTTGGACTTCAAGCTGGGTGTGTACGTCCTGATCCTGTACGCTGTCTTCCTCTGCTTCTCCATCATGATCGAGTATAACGTATTCACCTTTGTCAACCTGCCCATGTGTCGGGAGGACCATTAGAACCCGTGCAATCTTCCACATCTTGCTAACGTTCACGCTATTGTCCCTCTTGTTATTCCTTTCTCAATACTCATCCAAACTAGCTCTTACTGTCTCAGTTCTTTTAACAGCCACTGGTCTTCCACTATAGAGTCAAAACCACCATTACCTCAGAGTGGACTGGGATGATGTTAGTTATCTTGTAGTAAATCACAGATCTTCTCTCAATGGCAGCAGTTCACAAAGTGTTTGGTGTTTCTCTGTTGACCAGGAGTTTGCCTCACCATAGCAGGCCAATGAAACATAAACACAAGCCCTCAATCATCATTAAGTTCTCTTCATGACACAAGAGGAGAATCTTCTTGCTGGCAGCTCTCCTATTATTTTATGATGAGAAAAAAAGAAAATATGTGCAGAGTGGATCTGTCAAATACAGATCGTCTTGGCTTTGACCTGATATAAACTCACTTTTTTTTTGTACTTTTATTTTCCATTTTCTTTATTTATTAATTTATTGACATTATTTATTTTTAAGAACCTCACTCATTGGAATGTGACCTTAACAGATGTGCATGTTTTCATATTTTGCAATACTATGTGAAAATTGTTTACATTTTACTTTTGTCAATGTTTTTCTTTTTTGTAATTAGAATGCAAAAATGACAGACAGAGAATGATAGATAGAGAGAGAGCAACACAGAGAAAGTGAGTAGAATAGCAGAAGCACAAGATTTGGATAAGATGAAAATGGTTCCCATATATATAATCTAAGGAACTGCGGGAACGTGAAAATGCTTTTTTAAGTAAAAAGCATGATTAAATCTCATGTGTGGTTTTGTGTGTTTTTTGGTTTTTTTTTTGGCCGTCTGAAGAAATTTCTAGAATTTCATGTGACATCCGTGCATAATTGGCATGAGCATATTTGTTCAGTTTTGAGCAGGAAGTGGATAATGGTTGGTTGGATCTCGACAATTAATTGTCTCTTAGTAAATAATGGCTTGCACTCCTCTGAAACCTCGAAGTGGAGAATGATTGTCTTCTTTTAAGAACTTTCCTTGTAGATATTTGCACTTTAAAAACAAATGTTCACATCCTCTCATCATTGTTCTATGCTTCGTTCTGTATGGGTGTAAAAAGACATTAGAAAAATTATGGGAAGTTTATAGGGGAGATGATATCCCTGGTTTTGACTGAGCACATCCTGTCTTAGTTCCTAGTGCATGATGGGATGGTTCAGTGACCCAAACCAGCAGCAATGAACTAAAAACCCCTGATGACCCCTCCCACCTGTCCCGTTTTCATCTTGTAACTTAAACCCAAGCACCATTTTGGAAAAGCATGTCTATTTTTATGTGAGGGTTGCCATGACAATATGCAATCTCAACCTGAGCATCGCTTTCATGTCTTAGCATGGAGAAACATGCATTGTGCTTTTCATCAGGAAGCTTGATTTAGCAGCTAATTAGGACTAAGAACGTTCTGGATGGAGGCACTATGCAAGGAGGACGGGCATTATATTTCCCATCTTCCCATTTGTGAATGACTTGAATTTGTGTCCCTCCACTTTTCCAACATGGGACATGGTGAAACTGTAAACCTTTTTGTTTTTTGGAGTTCTGAAGCTGCTAACTATAACTTGGAGGAAGTGACATTACTCACTGTTGTAATAGTATTCGAATAAACTCCAGCTTCTCAGAGACTCCAATTCTCTTGCTTCAGCACACTGTCAATTTTAATGTTTGTTTGAATGGCAGCTTGTACAGGGTTTCAGTTCAGAGACAGGGAAAAACTTCTCTAGTGCCATTTTTGCTTTTTACACTTTACAGGTAATGATGCCTAATCTCGGCAGTCTTGGACTTTTTTGTTTGTTTGGAAAGAAAATCTTTTCTTTAAAGAGTACACATTTGAGAACAGAATTTTGTTCATTTTCGGAGACTGTAAATTAAAAAGTATCATTTTGTTTTTGGTGTACTTGGATCTATGAGTCTCCATGGTCAGATGTCCTTTTTGATGCTCTTGTGTACTGTTACGCACAAACATGCAATTTACTTACCCACAATTCATAGCTATTTACTTTTTTAAATAAGTAGAATGTGTTGTGAGTGGGTATCAAAGATTGTGTACAAAGTAGTACACAAGACATTTCACGATTTTCATATGAATGAAGTATATACAGTATATGGACTATGGATTGGGGGTTAATTGGGGTTCGGTATAAATAAACGTGACCCTATGCACTGTGAGCTCAATGTGATGTGGGATTTGTGTCTATTATGAAAAATTATTAAGAATAACAGTATATATAGGGATAATGTAAACTTAGACAGCATTTAATGATAACTTCTGTTTAACTTCAATGAATGTATTGTCTTGTTATAATGGATGTATCCATTATGCATTTTACTGTAAAGCAATAACATTAAAAAAAAATCTACATGACTCCTGTATGTTTGTTATACATCAACCCTTACTAACTGGACATTATTGTTTGTACCTGAAAACGAGTGTTGGAATGTGATGTTGGAAGGTCTCAACATGTAATGTCACTGAGAGAACATCCTGTCACTGAATGTGGTGCATGCTGGGATAGTGGACCTTTGTCTTTCTCTCAGGACTCAGAGCTGAAATAGTGATTGGGCATTGGAAAGTCTTTTTCCTTCAGCTCAGATAAAGTGAGAGGTTCCTCCTGAGGGCTGAATCTATAATCAGGTTCTCGATCAGTACCCTACTGCTTTTCTTTCAGTTTTGAACCTGATTTCTGATTTCAGCCAACCATTAAGGTTTTCAACGTCTTTTGCTCTGCCTCAGGTCTTGCTGATGCATAGTAATGGCTAAGATGGGGAAAAATATCTTAACACTGTGGGTCAGTATTGAAGTATTTTTCTTAAAGGGGCAAATTCCCATTCCAGGCATATTAAAATAAACATGAAATACATTGTTAGCCCATGGAAATAAAATGGAATCAACCACAATTTCTTTCTGAAACCATTTGCTTTCTCCTTTTGGTGAGTGTCTATGATATTGCTAAACCTTGCTATCTGTTTTTATTTGTGGGCCCAGTGGTGTAGTGGTTGGGGTGCTGGGCTCATATTCAAGCGGTTTAGGATTCCAATCTACATTAGACCCCTCTGGGCTAAGACCCCTGGGCAAGGTCTTAACCACAAGTGTGTCTCTGTCCACCTAGAATGGGAACCAGCAAAAACACTTTGAAAGTTAGATTCAATGGAGGAGTGAAACTCCTTGCTGCGTCATGCAACAGAAACCGCAATAAGCTTTGGCTGTGAGAAGCTGCTGGGCTTGGCTGTAAAAAGGCAGACAGACCTAACTTTTATTTCCTCATGAATTCATATGCCTTCATCAGTTTTTTAACACTTGGTCTCAGACCCTTCCACTTTCAACAAATCAATGCTGCAGTATGATGTTACCATATCAACAATGACAAAAAAAAAAAAAAATCACCATGTCAATGATTTTAATAATGTAATATAAAGTCATTGGCATGGAAATGATTGTGCTCATCAATATAAACCTATGATTATGCCATAATTGGCACCATTACTTTCAGAGCCACTTTTTACACGACTATTCCCCAGAGCTCATGTTTTCCAGACCAAAGTAATGCATGCAATTCCTTTTAAATGAAAATATTAATTCAGGGAATTAAATAAATGTGGAAATGGATATAGGACTTCAATTGTCTGCAGAGTCAATTAATTCTTGGCTGTACCGCTCATAAAGGCCTTAGGCCAAATCATATGGGGGTGGAGGTCCACAAACAAAAATGGCAGTGCTGTTCACAGGTTCATAATATATTTTTACTGCAAAACAGTACTATAAGAAATGTAAAAATTAATATTTAATATTAACTATTCAAACAAAATTAAAGGACTTCAGTAAAGCAAAAAAAAAAAAAACCAAAAACCTACCCTTTTTATGGAACTTATGGAATCATAGCAGTTTTATTATATGCTATTTATATATAAATTTTGCACTTAATTCTAATAATGTTTACTAAGTCTATATGAAGATGTCAAGCTATAATTTTGAGCCTTAGAGCTCTAGATATTAAAATTATAATAGATTAGGTTTCATAGGGGGTTTATATTTTATAGGTACCGGTACCTAGTCCTATATCTAGTATTAAAACTGTATTTTTATATTCTATATTAAACCTGCATGGGAAATTTGGCTTCTGAATTTAACCCATCCAAAGTGAGCACACACTTGGAGAGCCATTGGGGTTAGTTGCGTTGCTGAAGGCCACTTAAACCATTAAAGTGGAGAAAGGGAAGGTGCTGCTTACTCTCCGCCACACATTTTATCTGCCAGTTGGGGAATCGAACCAGCAACCTTTTGGTCACTAACCTGCTTCTTTACGTGTTAGGCCACGGCTGCCCCTATTGTTCAAGATATTGGATTAAATAAGACCCGATATTCGTCTCTACCCTAAATACATTTAAAATGCATACATTGCTTGTTGAAGATTACAAGGTAGTCACAGCTTGATCTAGATATATATTTTGAATGGTTTTGATTTATGTGGTATCCTATAGGCAAAGGTCAAAAATATATATAATCTGCTGATTATGTAAACCTTAGCAGCTGCTTACAAAAAATGCATTGGTAAACCTAATAACAATAATAAAAATAATGTACTGGGAAATATAGGTACCTGGGAAGACAGATACGTTCTCTTTTTGAAATGGTTGCCCCATTCTGAAATGGTTTAATATATTGTATGACTGCTGCAATATATTTTTATGAGTGTGGCGCTTGGTGAGTGCACAATCCAGTTCTATGTTCCACTATTAAGAAGGTCAGAAGACTGTCTCTTTTTGTAGCTCATTGAGATTGGGGATGCCTCAAAATAGCCTAGGACTTCCTGATCTCATCAGATCTTGGAAGTTAAGCAGGGTCAGGCCTGTTTAGTACCTGAATGGGAGACCACCTGGAAGGACCAGGTGCTGTGGGGTCCCGAATAGGAAAGGCAAACTGCGCTTGTGGAATATGCCTAGTCACCCATGAGTACCAGGAGCTAGTGTTCAGTGGCAGCTGAAGCCTGGAATAGGTATGGCACATGAAAGAATAAGAAGAGGGAGGGTGGTTATTACTTTCATGTTGTGGTCTTGCTTGCTAGACAGGTCATAACAGTTTGTTCTTTAATGCGTTTAAAACACTCATGGTCACATTTGTTGTCATAATCATTATCCATTATGGCTCATAAAGCACATTTCATGTGCCGTTTGAATGCAAATTATAAAGTAATATTTGACCAGCAGGTGGTACTCTTTGCAAAGTATTTGATGAAACACACCATCCCCAATGGTCACATCAAAGGTTATGATCATGTCCATTCCATATTTTCACCAGATTTTGTTAAAACACCCTGAGATAGCACCCCAGCTTTGCTAGTCAAAAAATAACACCATGGAAGGTCTGATTTTCATGTGCATTCAAAAGGATTTTAATACTGTAATACGAAGTCTCTCTCTACCTCACCTTTTTGATAATTTAAAAATGTTCATATTCATGAGGATTTTGGCACCATTTCTGGGTCGGTGTACCTTTTACCATTACCCTGCCAGTCTGAAATGCTTCATGGTTACTTATTAGCTACCTACCACTTTAGTCTTTTACGTTTATATCATATTTCCCAGTTGCTGAGCAACAGTGTTCTCAAAGCGTTAAGCACTTGAACATAGAGTGTATCATACAGCATGTTTGACTTCATAATGTTAAAAACACACTTTCAGGAAGTTAACAAATTTGAACACACCATATGTTCTCAATTATGAGACATTCTTAACAGACTGTATTACTGCTGTTCAATAAAATGTAATAGTACTGTGGTAATATTCAAGAAAAACTATTATGGAATACATATATATAAAGTTGAAATAATTTAATGTATGTCATTAATTTCATGACACATTTTTTCCCTTAAGTTACTAAATCTCACCATAAAATTTATCATAATTCTTTTATTAAAAATAATATTTACACAGTGTTCTGATTATATTTCCACTTCCCAAGACACGGTTGATGCCTGTACTTTTGTTTTCATTGGTACTGAAACGCTAGGATAATAAAGTATATCGACTTGGTATACTTACTTGTAGTCATAGCATAGCGGTTGTGTGGTTTCTGACACTGTATGCCATCTAAAGAGATAAAAAAGGGTATTACAGAGCTAAGAATGACTGTAGGTAAACTTTGAACCCAACTTTGAATCTTCCTTATTAAAGTTTCTACAGCATAGTTTGATACCACTTAGTGGCAGCATCCGGAATTATTATTCAGATGGTAATATATACCGTTGTATTTGTACATGTTCATAAGGACTCACTCTGCTGCTTAATAAAACTGTTCATGTACAACCAATTCAAACATAATTTTGTTGACAATATTTTGGCTCATGGCTGAATTGCATGTTGAACAGGATGGTAAACGGTCTGCAGTCGAGAGGATAAATAATACCCAATAACTGTCAGGAATGTCAGAAAATGAAATCAGATTTTGTGTATTACTCACGCTCACTTGCTTATTTGCTGAACTGCTTTATCCTATTAGGGTAGCAGGGAGGCTAGAGCCCATCTCAGCCGACTCTGGGCAAAGTCGAGGTACACCCTGAACAGTTTGCCAGGTTATCGCAGGGCCACCACATACACACACAACCATTCACACTCAATATGCATATTTTTTGGACTGTGGGTGGAAACTGAAGTAGCTGGAGGTAACCCACATGGGGCAAACATGCAATCCACACACAAAATATGTGCTTGTCGAGCCCAGGCCGTGAACTCAGGACCTTCTTGCTATGATGTGGATGTGCTGAGCACTATACTACTATGCCACCCATTGTACACTACAATCTTCTTCAATATTTGAAACATCTGTGTGGTTAAAGTGGTTGAAATTATTTTATAGCATGCCTTTTCTTATTACTGAAAATTCAGGGTACTTGTGATATACACTTTCTTAATAAAATTTGGCAATTATTTATTTTAGTATAGGTTGAATTTAATGGGCACACAGTGAAACATTTTATGACCGTTATGCTACTATTTTAAAATTTAAAGTTTAAAAAAGGATGACCATTAAATGACTGAGTGGAACAAATGGTATCTTCTGGTTTTCCAGAAGTGTTCGCCTACTGAATGCACTAACAAATCTTTTGAATCAACTGAATGGATAGAAGTCATTCACCTAAGTGAATGAGAATTTCATTCTCCATTAAAAGGCGGCTATAAACATTTACTTGATAAATATTGTAAATTAGCCTCATGACGCCAATGCAAGCCTTAAGATAAAATGACAGACACAAAGCATGGGTTGGTGGAATAAATTTGAAGAGCGGGGAAAATTGCGTTTTGTAGTCATGTGAAAAAAAAAAAATCTCATGGAAATTATTATTGTGGTGCTCTGAACAGATGAATCAAAAATAGTAATGTTTGGCCACGGTCATAGTGCACATGTAAAAACAGAAGAACCCCATACCATCTGTAAAGTATGGTTGGGGAAATGTTATGGTTTGGGGTTGCTTTGCTGCATCAGGCCCTGGGCAGATTCAACTATAATAGTTTGTATCATATAAAAAGCAGTTGAAGGTAATGTGAGGCTGATAACTTGAGTTGAACTGGACGTGGACCTTTTAACAGTATAATGATCAGAAGCACACTAGCAAATGCACCCATGAATGGGTCAAAAAAAGATAAATGAAATACTGTGCTGAATGGGACAATACTAGCTTAATTTTTCCACAGATTAAATTACATTTATTGATATATTGGTGAATAACTTATTGAAAATACCAATTTTTATTGTGGCTTTGCTGAAGTATGTAATCTATAACTGTAGGCACTGTATTAAAGAGGTTGAAACGTTTTCTCACATTGTAAGATATGTTAAAAAAACACAATTTCGATGGGATGTAGTTATTTTTTCACAAGACTCTAGTTTCAACTGTCCCTGTGTGTATTTAAAAAACATGGTTTGAGATTGATGTATTTATA
>JBCNYG010000002.1:14068951-14083673 GCA_039654305.1 Porochilus rendahli | reverse complement strand
TATCAAATGCAGGCCATGTCTCTCACTGTCTGTGGTGAGAGGCATGTAAAAGAACCATTGCTGATTCTCTTCAAGAGTAGGCTGCATAGCCGTCAGCGTTTTTGTGCCCTGCGATGGCCTCGCGAGCTCTCTAGGGTGTACTCTGCCCTCGCCCAGAGTCGGCTGAGATGAGCGCCAGCCTCCCCGTGACCCTAATTAGCAATTAGCGGTTCAGAAATTAATGAATTGACCTTTTGAATCTTTATGTTTAAAACATATTCATGGGGTAGCATCATTACAAGAATGACAGTGGTTTACCATGGTCTGAGATGATAGCAGTGCCTAAAAGCAGTGTTTTCTTAATTTGTACCTGCAGAGATTATGGATAACAGCACCTTCTACAGCAGCACCAACTGGTTAAATTGGAAGTCATGCTGAGCTTTTCCTGCCTGCAGACCCATAAATATATTGGGGACAAAATTATGGGATGGTAATGCACTACAAGGTCCTCCCTGCAAAGCCATTTATTTTTATCCTTGGCAGGGTGAGATCTATTTCTCGTGTGCAGAAGCATTTTTAAATCACTGTCCTGGTTGTCAAACCCACACTCTGATTCCTTTTACTTTTAGGTGCAAAGATGTAGAAAGGATTTATTTATTAATTTTTCAAATAATCATTTTTATTACAAAGAGCAGCCAGGGTTTGTCCCCATCACCATAATTGTGAGCTTGATTGCTTCTCCGATCATGAAACACCAACAAAGATGCTTTTTGCCTCATATTACAGACCATTAACTGTAATGGCTGTAATGGAAGGTTCTAGACAGATGGAGGACACACACATGAGTACATGTAAGTGATTTGTGCATATAAGACACATTTTTAGTGCTGAAGTGCAGGGTTAGTATTGCATGCGATCCAAAAAGGACATTTATGACACAATATTCAGACTAATGATATGAAGAATTGATATGAAGATGCTGACATTTCACAGAGTGAAACCATGACCTGAAATAAACCCAAACTACATTGCACTAATTCAACACTCAGTAGTTCTGTAATTCATTAAAAATTAAAAATAAAATGATCTTAGACCTTTTTGACCTGCAATGACCTTAGATCTTTTTGCATCCTGGGTTTTTGTCTGTCAACATCTATGTTTATTAATTTATGTTTTTTTTATGATTCTGTTTGTTTGTTTGTTTGTTTTTTCATTTTCCCTACAATTTAGCATCACCCCAAAGTTTGTAGATGGAATTTATTCCAACAGCTCAAAATTATGCAGATAAAATAGCTTCACTTTTCGCTTAATACAGATAAGAAATACATCAATGCTAGACTCATGACAACAGATTCAGTCCATGGACTCAACCTGCCCTGTGTCAACAGTCCAGGCTAACGAAGGTAGTGTAATAGTATATGGAATATTTTCTTGGCATATTTTGGCCTTCCTCATTCCAATCAAACTTTGATTAACTGACACTGCTTTTGTTGGAATCTCATGGCCAGAGAAGCAATCAGGTTTATAATTATGTGAATACGAAGAGATCCTCTGGGGAAATGTACTTTTACACAAGACTGGAACACCCACACTTTGTTCATGCTTTGTGTGCTCTGCTGTTTTGACCTTGAATATGAAGGGGAAAAAGTTGTTATAAGGAAATATATTTGAAGTTCATTGATCATGTTTAATGGTATTTCACTTCAGGTAAGACTGAAAGTTCACTTTAAAGTCACAGATTAGGATTCATTATTTGCCCTTAAATCACCTGTTAATTAGGCTTAATCCACCATCTTTCAATCTGATCTCCCCAACACTGATAAAACTAATTTGATACATGCTGAAAAGCTTTTTAGCATTAGTTTGGCTTGTAAAGTTTGATTACTTTCCAGCTTTCTTCAGAACCTACCTTTTTGAAAGACAAAAATGAAAAGTTGAGAGGAAAAATTGGCCTTACTATTTCCATACTGCATGTCTAGACTGGCCTTTGATTACCCATTAAGCTGCACTGGGGGACAACGGTGACTTGGTGATAGTGGGGCATGAACCCCTGACCTTCAGATTGGTAAGCCAGCACCCTACCACCGGGTCACGACCACTGATCTAAAAGTAACTGGATTAAGCACTCTGCCCATCAGCCTGCTCAGAAGTGAAGCCAGTCAGCCGCCATATTACTAGACCCAAATCATTAGGCTGTATGTATACAATGTTGCTTACAACCATGTCTATATTCTAAGAAAAGTGTTTCTTTTTTTTAATACTTCCATGAGGCCCATAGAAACTTTGAAGCGTTTTTTTTTGTTGTTGTTTTTCTTTTGGCAAAGAATGGTCATTTTGTGATGACAATATCACAAATGCTCCTTAAATGTGGCTTGTATGGGAGGGTTGTGAGAAAAAAATGAGAAGGACCACCAAGTCTCGACTTTGTCTCGAATCTGAGGCCAAATTGAAAAAGTGATATGGTCAGATGAGATCAAAATCGAAATATTTATCCTCACTGCCAAATTGTATGTCTGGCAGAAAACCAGTATATCTTACCATGCAAGAAACATTATACCTACAGTAAAACATGGGAGTGGTAGCAGTTTTTCTGCAGTAGGGACTGGGACACTTTTCAAGATAGAAAAATATGTATTTTTATAAGACAGAAAAAAAAAGATTATTATAATTATTTGGTGGTAGCACTTCTAACCCCCAATGTGACTTTGTTAGAAACAGGTTCTGCTTATTAATTCTCCCATTGTTTACTGTGTTACTCACCTCTACTTCATTTATCTCCTACACCCATACAAGGTGGGAAAACTTTATATTTCAGAAGGCAGAGCATTACACCTTGTTATTGCTAGCAGGAGAGTCTCCACAGTGCTGTTTCGATGTGAGTAGGAAGGACTATGAATAAAGAATAAAGGCAGCAGCAGCTATTTTCTTGAATGCATTCACCTGTGAGGACGTAAATCAAGCTAAGCACCAGCTTAAAGAGCTAGCTTTGCAAGAAATAAGACACTACTTTACAATATCAATATTTCAGGCTGCTGTGGAAATGGCTGAGGAACTAAACATAGTTTTAGCTGGAAAAAAATCGCACACTTTGAGTAGTTTAACTAAACATAAACTTCAGTTGAATCACCCAGCTTATATACCTAAATAACTTTCACTGCTAGCCAACACAACACTTTGGACTAATTGGGGAAGTCTTGGGGGTTTGTGAAACACAAAACCCCAGAAGCTTATATCTTTCAGTAAACAAAATATGTGGATTGATCTTTTCAAGTGTCGACTCAGTCCTACATCTAGCCAACGCTTCTGGGTATTTCTGTGGTCCAGTTTGTCTTCCTAATTTGTTTTGCAGTGGTGATGGGTGATGACATTGCAACTTCTGCTCTGTCTGCCTGAGCATTTCCTATGTGGAAATCCATAAATCTATTTGGGATAAAATGATGGCATGCCAAACTGCTACAAGGCCCCACTTCCAGCAAAATCATTTATTTTTATCCTTTCCAAAAAATCTATTTCTTCCACAAGTGGTTTTTAATCACTGCTCTGATGGTCAATCCAATAAAGAGTACTGATGACTTCTGCACCTTCGCATGAAAGGATATGGAAACAAAGACATACTGTATGTGCATGTGTGTGTCAAAACAAAATACATATTAAATTGATTTTGGACATGAAATGCCAGCTCATTTTCATCCTGTAGAAATTCGGGTGTAAATCAAAAGTTGACAATGATCGATGCTTTGTTGCGTGTAATTGTATGAGTATTTATATTTATGTCACGTTTCCTGGTTAAAAAAACAACTACCGACTGGCTACCAACCAAAATGAACAGGCCAGAGCTTTTATGTTTGTTTTGTTATTTTGTTTCAGCAGGGGTGACATTCAACATGTACTATTTTATCTCAGTGTCTTTGAAGGAAAATTTAAAGCTCCATAATTTCCTTCTCCATGAACGTAGTTAGTCAGACAAGTGTACTACAGATGTAATTTATTACACACTTTAAAAGGCAATAGTGCTTGATGGTACCATTTGTACACAGTTTCAAAAACATCAGAATGCATCTCTATGGACTTTAATTTGGACCCAAAACCTCCCGGGTTTAACGCTTGAATGGCATTACATGTCACTATGGGAATTAAATTTTTATTTATTTATTTATTGATAGAGATGAAAATGACTTTGTTTTTGCAGACAAAAATGACACAATATAAAATAATCATTTTGTACATTTACATTTACATTTATGCTCTTATTTTGTCTTAAGGTGAGCTCTGTCAATGGTTATCAATGTACACATGATGATATGTGATGTGCTCTCTGATGACTGATTTAGACATATTGCAATTAAAGACAGCTGGAGACGAATTTTTGGCAGTGTGAGAAAACATTCGAGACTATGGCTACTGTTATGAGGCTCATCAACAGTCAAAGCCTTCAAAAAGAGGGTGTCATAAGATGTTATAAAACATATGGGTCACTTACAGAGACAGTGGTAGCAATGGTAAAATATAATAAAAATACAAAGATATACCTTGACCTAACTTTGCCAAATTGTTTTGTTTATGTAGATTAATTAGTAATATAATTTGTCTAAAATTTTACTGGGGTCATCATGCACAGCGTAACCAAAGGCTTGTTGCATTAAAAAAACTGTATATTCTTTAGTTGCTAGCTAAAGGGCTACTTATTAGTCTCATATATATCTCAAATATAAAGCTACAAAACATATGAATAAAAAATTAACACAGTATACAAAATTTACTGACCAAAGCTGATGGGAAAAAAAACCCATTAAAACAGAGACAGATGTTACAAGCACCAATTTTAACCAGGGTAATGTCACTTATACTATATAGTGCCGTTGATTCACGTGTCTCAGAATCATGCTCACTAGTGGTTGAAACTAAGTGTGCATATATTTAAATGGTTTTGTCGATGGCCCTATAGAGGCAGGTTATTTACATGTAGATATATGGACAGCAGCTTAGGCTCCAAGGTTGTGATCATTTAGCGCAGTGATGGTAAGTGTGGAAGTGCAGCAAAGTGGACGCAGGAGAAGAATGTCTACTCAGCATTGCCTGCTAACTACAGAGGGTGTCAACAACTGGCAAGATACAAAACACTGCCTCACATTATGCACATGTGCTGAATTAATGGTGTTGAGATTGAATATATCAGGAGGTTATGGATGATGTATAAATCATTGAGGGCAAAAATGGAGCTTTTACCACCCTGTAGAAAAGGCACAATTCATTTCCTGATGTACAGGCTTAGTGATTTACGAATGGCTTCCTTGCTGTGCAAGGCTAAGAAAGGTGAGCTCCTGCTGATAGGGGTATAGATAATTTATTATTTTTGCAGGATTGCCATTTGATTTCTTTTTATTCTTTTAACTGGCAGAGTTTGTTCAGACGATAGTGACATTTGCTGTATTTAGCCCACACTGATAGCTACAGTGGGAGGAAAAATGACAAGCACATTTATTTATTTATTTTTTCTCACAGATTCCTGCTATGGATTACCTAATATGAATATGAATATGTTATGTCTTTAGCTTTTAGCATGTCTTTCTTAGTCTCCCACTCATCCAAACACAGAGATTAAATATTTTTTATTAATACTTTTTTATTAAACACCCACCAACATAAAATGTATAAATGAAGCACACACTAGTACATAATATTAATATTAATAATAATAATAATAATAATAATAATAATACTTGTATGCTTTTTACCAAATAACCTCTGTGAGTGCATTCACTGACTTTCAAGGCTTTTTGTGAGGGAATGTAGATAGATTATACATCACAATGATTTCATCAGATCAGGAATTTTTTGTCTCATTGTCTGTGCTGAGGTTGCCAAAGTCGGTCTTTTACTCTGTCATCGTTATCCAATTCTCACTCTGGCCCACACATTTTTGTATGCACAACAACAAGCCTCAATCGCTGCAGCAGTTCAACATTCTAAACTACTAGTCAGAACTATCTCCCTTACAAAACAAACAAGCAAAAAACCCTAAGCATTTCTCAAGAGCTTCCTGTCTACTGTAAATCAAAAATTACTTTCTTTCTACTTTCTTTCTTCCCAAAGTCCTTATACATTGCAGGAGTCACTTTATAGAGATGCTGATATCTAGTGAGTCAGGTACCCAGCAAGGAATACATTGTTACAAAAGTCCCCTCATAAATGTTCTTGAAAGAAAAACAATGTGAGCTAACGTCACTTAGCCATTACGGAGAAATTCTGGCAAAATATGGCAGTTCAGTCAGTAGAAATCTGTTTTGCTGCACCTTGAAATTTTAGCCCGTTTATATACAGTATATATATTTTTTATTTCTACCAATGTCCCAGTTGAAAAGCAGTCCAAATACTCAGAAATGATACAATAATACCACACTTCCCCTCTTTCATGCATTCATCAAATGGTAGCACTGTGCCAGGTTGGAGCCTTGATGACTCGAATCTTGTTTACTTGGTCATGTGTCAATAATCTCCTGCACTGGTGTAGGTTCATGTGGAAGGCTTGTTGCATTTGGCAGAGCCTGACCATGTCCCACTGAGTTCTGCTGGATCTCCATTGGAATACCAGTTGCGTTCTCACGTGCCGGGAATTCTCGAGACTGTTTCCGATACTCCAGGAAGGTGCACACCTTGGTAGCTATTGCCACCACATTTTTGCCAACAAAGATGGTGGAGACCCGGCTATCCTGAAACAGCACCATGTTAACACCACGGATGAGGATGGTGACCACGTTGATTGTAACCAAGCTGAGCATGGGGTATAGCATCATCTTCTGCGGTGACACATTTTCTCCTTGCACACTGATCTCACTTAATGACACACACGGTAGGATCAAGAGAAGGATGTAGCAGTAGAAGAACATCAGCCCTTCTGCCCAAATAGGCAAACCTGTTCGCTGGGGCTCCCAAAGATTTGCCTGGATATCAAGCAAGTCAAGCAGGTCCAAAGCAACCCAGAAGAGTCTCCCTCTCATATCCTCCTTCTTCCTAAATGTCCGAACATATTCCATGCTGTCAAGAGCCACCAGGACTAAATAGAGGCCTGGTACACATATGGAGAGAAGTAAAGTCAGAGCCTTTCTTGCTACCGTCTCCAGACTTTTCCGGTCAGCCTTGCAGTTTTGGAACACAAAGTAGAGCTTGATCTCCAAAACAAAGATGTAGAGAAACCAGAGGATCATAGCGTAACCCCGGCGTGCCGTCCTTACCTCAGCTCCCACCCACACAGCTACATATCGGAGCACTATGAGGAAACATACGTCTCCGACCAGGACAATGATACAGACGCCAATCTTTCTTGGCCCCTGGTTTTGCTCCACCAGATAGGCATCCATGAAAGCCATGCTGGTCATGATGACAATGGTGGTGAGACAGACGTGTCGTTTGTCTGGTGGTGGCAGCACCATGGCGAGGGCCACCACCACTACCGCTGACTCACTGCTATGTTGGTTCTTCTTCACACTAGCTATGGGTCGAAATAAGTCTCTTTTCAATTACTATAATACCTAGATACTTTATGTAAAGAGCTCTCTTTTCTTTTATGCAGAAGCTACTTCTTTCAGGCGTAATTATACTATTGTAAATTGAAAGGCTTCGTGTATTCACTTTGTAATCCTTGAGAGTAGCTTTGCAAGACTGAGTTTTTTTCCTGCAATATATTTCTGGTGTAAAAAGTCAGTCCTGGAGATTACAGAATGTATTCCTTTTTTTTGTAAAAGATTCTTTGTTTTTTTTTGAAGAAATGTAATAATTCCTGTTTAAAGCAAGCCCAGGCTAGAGCTGAACTACTTTGCAATGGAAATGTGTGTCTGAAGAAGGAAAGTAAAGCCAAGCTCACAGCTTGGTTTTGGCAGGTGGTTCCTCTCTGGCCCACTAAACGTAAGAGCTATCCGCTCATTACTCACAGAGTGTTCATTGATTCTGCTTGACTTCTAAGACTGCCAGCTAACCACACCTCAGCATTTATTGACGAAATGCCATGATTTTTTCCATGGCCAGAGTGTGTGCGCTGAGTGAGGGAAATCCTTTGCATGCATTTGCCAGATATAGAGTGTGGGTCTTTTCAGGTTAGTGTGGGTCGAGCGATAAGAAGCCGTGCGTGTTTGCAAGAAAGCTCTTCACTGGGTTCATCGAGTTATCGGACCACATGCAGGAAATATAGTGTAGCTCTTCAAAATGTAGATCCACTGAAATGACCCAGCAGTCTTTGAATGCCTGCATATATTAAGTCCAAAGACAGCATGTGAAGGATCAAGTAGCACGAAGCAATTGACTTGGTGGAGCAGCCATTCATCACCTAGATAGCAGGGCAGGGCTTTGGAGGGCCAACGTTCATCCATGACTCCCAGAAAAGGGAGGCTCTCACACTTGTCTTCATCCTTTCTCCTCACTTGATGTAGCCTGGAGGAGAGGGAGAAGGGAAAAGAAGCATGTCAGCACAAATCTGATGATAACGTATAGCTCACTGCTCCACACTCAGGCTGCATTAGAGCCAGTGTGTCAGATTTATTACGAGCTGTGTAATGAATGGAACAGCATGTTGTTGTCTGATTGCTGCTTATCAAATACAGCATGTCAGCTTTTGTATGGCTCATTGAGGCTTTTCTGGGCAGATGGTTTAGTTTAAAAAGGGAAGCCAGGTATTAGCTATCTGATGCTGAAAAAATCTATTATGAATAAATAATATTGCAGGTAGTGGAACTAGTGGAATAGTATGACACAAATCTGATTTATACAATACCCCATATCCTAAATTTGCTGATGTTTAGTGTGTTTGGTTGCCTTTTTCAGTTTTTAATGGGAGATAAAAGATGAATGCAACTAGCTTGAAATGGGGTATGTATCATTTCACTTTGAATTCCAAACAAAATTATATTATCATCTGTATACCAAACTGAGCTAGTCAGAGGAAGGGTGTAAAGTAAGCTCAAATCCTAAGAGTACTTCAGGACTACATTTTAAGCAAGGTTCTTAAAAAAAACAGACATTTACATTCGGCACACATCCTTATCCAGAGCGACTTACATTTTTATCTCATTTATATCTCATCTCATCAATACACGGAGACATCTCTGTGTATGTTCTCTGGTTCCTCTGGTTCCTAAAGTTCCTTTAGTTTCCTCCAAAACATGACAAGTAGAATGGACACTTTAAATTGATCCCAGATGTGAATGTGTGTACATGGTGCCCTGTGATGGACTGATGTACCATCCATAGGATATTCCTGCCTCAAGTGTTTCCAAGTGTCAGATTAAGCCTTAGTTTCTAAGTCATGTTCATTATTCATTCATTCATTCATTCATTCATTTTCTGAACCTGCAAATCTGCTGGGGAATCTGGTGCCCATTTCAGCTGTTTCTGGGCAAATGCTATGTTCATTATATTGACATAAATATGTGAACACTAAACCATCCAATCCATTTCTCTATTGAAAATTCCAGATCAAGACAGTCATTTATGCAAAAAAGCTCTAGTTGGCTTCCAAAATCATCCTGAAGTCATTCAAATTACTTGAGGTAATGGTTCTGCTCAGACCAGTCGAGTTCGTCCACACCAACCTTGACAAACCCTGTTTTTATAAAGCTGACTTTCTGCAAAGCAGCACTGTAATACTGGAACACATCTGGACCTATTATTCCAAGTGAAGGGAAATCTGAATGCTACATTTTTGGTTTACTGCTTCCAACTCTTTGAAGAAGAACCATATATGCATTAAGTAGTCAGGTACTTTTGGGCAGTTAGTGCACAGATGGTAATGTTTTTAAAATAAATAAATACGTTAAACCCTGTATTTCCTACCCAAACCAAATACATGCACTACAAGGTTTTTTGCCTTAAAACCAGAGTACTGCATCTCTATCAAATATTTGAGTCACATCAAAAGAAAAATGTAAAACTCTTAAATAAAAAAGCTTTATTGGAGGCCTTCCAATTCACACTCCCACATGCTTAGAATTAAAGTGAAGTGCGTGTGGAATTAAATCACTGCAGTCTCAAGAGCACTGATGCATGCCAATACAGTGGCATTAATTATAGCCTGCTTTGCAGGTGGATGGGTAAATGTTCATGCATGACAGTTCTTTGAGAACCATACATTAAAATAGACCTTGTGCATATTTTCATCACCAGACATGCCAGCAATTAAATTGTGGAATGGTACGAATTAGATTTTTTTATGCTGTCAAGCCAAAATCAAGTCTGAATTACTAAAATATAATAAACCATTCTTTGCTAAGCCTTTTCCTTACAAATCTTTTTTAAGGGGTCTCAAAAAATGGTACAAAACCTAACCTATACATATCAGGTTTTATTATATATATGTATATATAATAAATATATATAAACATATATATGATGGTGGGCTGACTGAGCTGCACTTTTCCTTCCTCCACTTTCATGGCTGAAGCGCTCTTGAGTAAGGCACCTAACCCCCAACTACTCTCCGGGTGCCTCAATGTGTGTGGCAGCCCACTGTAAAGCCCACAAGCAAAACCTTGATTCATGCTGCTTTTTATCTTCCTGTGCAAAAATAAACAACTTGAACAACCAGTGACAAAACATGACAGCACTGAGGTTTTGTGAAAGCCAGTGGTAGCAGCAGCCAATGCAGGTTGGCCTGTGTGACCCTTCAGAGCTTCATCACCAGATTGCGAAGTGAAGAGGATCTAAATAATTTAAACACAAAGGAGCAGATTTCACCACTAATCACCAGCAGTGGGAGTTGGTATTGGTTGTAATTTAGAACTTTGAATAATATTGTTTTAATAATTTAGGAATCTTTTGCTCCCCTGTTACTTTGTACAGGTTTAGAACTTTCTTTATGCACTAGAATACTTTGTGAATTATTCAGAAAATATAAATGGTTTAACATTGCAACCTGCCCAGTGAAACTCCCTATCTCACTTCAAATCATGTACCTCATTGCCATCTCACCCCCAGCAAGCAGGATGCCAACAGGCTATTGTCTGATGGCTGATTGAAAGGTGAGAAAGGCTCCAGGATAAGACTTAGTTCCAACAACCACCCTAAAGCACTGCTGTAAGCAACTGGCAACAGTCCTTCCAGATATTTGATCAAATTTTCGGGTCTCAAAGGACGAATATTTCAAGCTTACAACTACTGCGTAATTCATAGGCACCATTATATCCAGGGACCTCAGCGTAAGTAAGCATTGCTTACCTTCTGCAGTTTCGTACAAGTAAATGTGTATGCATGCTCTTTATTTGTTTCATATGGTAACCTTGCCCCTTTATATCTCAGTGAGTTGTTGACCCCAGCTCCCCCTCTCACACTCTGTCTTTTAGCACTGATCTACTCACTGTCCCATGCACCAGACTTGCCACATTTGGAGGCAGGTGCTTCAGTGTCATGGCCCCAAAACTGTAATTCTTTTCATTGGTATGATTCATCCCCTGTGTTAATGCTCTTCTTTTTCTACTTTTAAGTCTGAATTAAAGACTCTTCTCTTCTATTAATTTTTCTCTTCTTCCTCTATTGCTTAGTCTGGTTTATCTCCTTGAGTTGCTATGTAAAGCAACCTTGGGCTTGGGGCTTGAAATGCACTTTCACGAAGCAAATGAGGCTGGAGAGTGAGAGAATGCATTTGCAGATGAAAGAGTTTATTAAAAAGAGGAATGCAGACAGAAATGATCCAGAAGTGGCGTCAAGGTCAATTGATTATGCAAACAACACATTAGAGACCATCCAAAATTGTAGTCAAAGAGGCTGGCAGAGATTAAACAAATAAACACTGTGCCAGAGAGAAGGAAAGTAAATGGTAACAGGAAAACAGAACTGGACATAAACAAAAAGTACGTAAGTGCAATAACCTTGCAAAATGCTTAACCAAACAAGTTTATTGATTATAAAATGCTTAACTAAACTAGTTTATCTGGATCTGGAGTGCACAAAAAACACTTTTTGGAAATAATTCACTCACTTACCCATTTGTCAAACCACTTTCTTCTACGGTTATGGTCACATGGAGGATGGACATTGTGCAAATGTGAGGTACACCCTGAACAGCTTGCTCAAACATACTTTGCTCCAAAACACATACACACACAAAACTATTCACATTCACACCTAAGGGCAACTTGGAACAGCCAATTAGCTTAATGTGAATGTCTTTGGACTGAGAGAGAAAACTGGAGTACCCAAAGGAAACCCACACAAGAACCGGAAGAACAGGCAAACTCCCCACAGAAACGCCGGGCTGAGCTGAGCCTGGGACTCAAACCCTCGACATTCTTGCTGTGAGGTGGACATGCTAACTACTACATCACCGTGCTGCCTGGAAATTATTTATTTTTCATGAAATACTTTACACAAAACCTAAACTATTCACTGCGAACTGCAGTCCATAACAATGCCGTCCTATTGTTCTTGGAAGCTAGTGAAACACACCTTGTACCTGAACTATGCTTAGGCCTTGATTAAGGACAGGAAACTCCAAGTGAGCGCAGATGATTTTCTTTCTATGGCAGTTGAAGTAATACACCAAGATTCTAATTAACTGGTTCTACACAGTGATACATTTATCCTCACCCTATCAACAACTGTATGGTGTGGCACCTTATCAGGAAAGCCAAAATTGTTATTGATACAGTTATTAAATGAAATCCATTATCTCTTCAGGACATCTATTGCCACAGGGACAGGAAACCTGCTAGCAAGATTATACTGTATGTGACCCCTTAAACTTGCATCGCCCTTTTCTCGTCCCTCTGAAGAAGTCTTCAATTGCAGCTAGAAAAAATAGGCATGCACTGTACCATTGCACAACCTTATTGTATTACACAATACTGATGACACATTATAATGAAATATAAATAAATATAATAAAATAAAATATATTGTTGAAATGCAGAATTATTTTTGTACTAAAAGTAGTTAATATCTGAGTGTGAGTAATCTGACCTTCACAAAATGTGAACAAGTCAAAGCTTTTAACTACTGACATAGAAAAATGAATGCTGCCATATCCCTAATGTTAATCATGCAAGCTGTTAATGTATCAAATCATGCTTCAAATGCCGCCCTAATCAACATTCAAAGAGTAACCTGCTGCTTGTCTGAGTTTCAAGGTTGTCTGACTTTTTTAATCAACGAGCTAAACTAACATTATTGGAAAAAAAACACAAAAACTAATATTAAATTAAGACACAAAGCCTGGACACAACAAATAGGCAATATACAGATCCCTGAACAGCATCCATATGACAATTTTACCCCTACTTACATCCTCGGTTCTTCTCAGGGAAGATAGACATAAAAAACAGTCACATTTTAATATGATTAAGCGGTTAAAATGAACAATATGCATACTGGAGAAGTTCTTGTTTGTAACCGGACATTTTATTATGGCTGTGCGGAGGAAGCAGATGGAAGGTTTAAACTCATTTCGATGCCTGTCAACTCACTCATGTCAGCGCATGTTCAGAAATTAATGAAACATGGAGTAATAAGGAGTCGTGCCTGAGCGGAGTGACAGTAGACCCCCGCAATTGTATTTGAGTCAGAGAGCTGTTGGTGGTTCACCAAATCAGATTATTGTAACACAAAAAAAACAACAAACCTTGACAGCATGACGGTTATTCTGCTTGAAGCAAGCACAATGCTTCTGTCTAAAAACTAGTATGGCAAAAACCTGTGGTGTGTGTAATAAAAGTAAAAATAAAATAAAACAACTCTAAACCAATTGCCATAAATGGGAGTTATTTCTCTTTTTGACCCCTAAATTTCTACAGTGTTAGAAGACGCAAGACGTCAAAAATGAGGTTAGCACACATTTAAGTTTTCCCTCTGGGCTGTTTGAGCTGGCTATAAACACAGGTTTTCACTGTTTGTTTGTTTGCTTATTTGTTTTCTTTTGTTTGTTTTTTTTGCTTTCTTTTTGGCTTACTAGTCCATCACAGTATGCTGGGACTCCTGATTGGCTAATACAAATCCTTGCATGTAACATACCAATCAAGTATTTTTTACATTAAAGTATTAGAATCTATTTGTAAACTATTTTAAAGACTAATAAATTATCTAATGTAATAAATTGTCTATCTAAAGCACTGCACACACCCACAAGACACAGCAGCAGTGCTTGCTCCACGCCCACTAAAGACAAACTACCAGCGACTAGTGTTAAAGCAGTGTTCACATTGACAGATGCTCACAGTGCGTCCTGTGAGTACACATGATATCTACCACTGACAGTAACATAAATAACAACAATCAAAATGTCTTGTGAGAAAGAATTCTGTTCACTTTAGTGATCGGGAATATTTTTCTTAAAATTCACCGGATTTTGTCGCTTCAATAAGAACATAACACAACGCAGCAGAGCCACACTGTTCTTTAGGATTTCCCTTTTATTCACTCATTTATTTATTTATTTTGTTGTGCTCTTTGAAACATTTGTCAAAGTTTTTAAGTTTTATATCATTCTTCTCACTAGAGAGCTTGTTTAAAATGTTTGTTGAGCCAGATAAAAAAAGGTATGTTGTGAACCTAAGTTATTCCAGGAAACTGTCGGATTTAAAAAATAAAACAGTCCCTTTGCGCTCTGACAGACTCCTGCCTTGGAAATGTGACAAGGTCTCCTTATGAGGGAAGTGAGTGATTATATAAGATATAAGACTGCTGTCATTGCTGCCTGATGTTTTCTTGTCCGAAAGATGGCCTGCCCATCCATCCATCTATCTATCTATCTATCTATCTATCTATC
>JBCNYG010000002.1:14053715-14065558 GCA_039654305.1 Porochilus rendahli | reverse complement strand
TATCTATCTATCTATCTATCTATCTATCTATCTATCTATCTATCTATCTATCTATCTATCTATCTATCTATCTCATTTCCCTAAATGGTGGCCTAGAGGTTAACCTGTCCGTCTCACAACAAGAAGATCCTGGTTTGTTCCTGGATGTTCTCCTCATGCTTGGATGGGTTTCCTCCGAGTACTCCGGTTTCCTCCCACAATCTAAAGACATACACATACAGCTAACTGGCTGTTCAGACTTGACCCTAGGTGTAAGAGTAAAAAGTTGTGTGTGTGTGAACACATATTTTCTCTGCCCAATATCTTTGTGACAGATCACCTCCAAAATCTGCCTACGTGAGACCTATGCTTTTGTTGTACCATTAACTGCCTGCCAGTTTGCTTAAAATTATGCATGTGGAACAGGACACGCTGAGTGCACATGTCTATGCCTGTTTATGAAAGTAGATGATGCCGGGACTAGACAGAAATCCCACCGGCTGCTGGAATACTTTGTTCTTCTTCTTCAGTAATGCAAATAATATTAATATTAATCATTTAAAATAATAATAATAGTAATTAAAAAAAAATAATAAAATTTATAAAAACTCATCATTCTGCCTTTTTCCTCCACCACTACAATCAATCTAGCTGACAGCTGACCTTTATGTCATAAAAGGAATATGTGTTAGAGGTCCCACTTTTGATATACATTTTCCTTTTAAATAACTGCTTGATACACTATGCTATTACTCTTGTGTGTAGATAAACAACCCTCCTCCCATCCAGTGCAAGATGTCCCCACTTTGCTGTAATCTATTCTGCTAAATGAAGCCTTGAATAGTGATTCACTTCATCTGGCAGAGATTAATTGACTGATTAGGCGATTGCTGTGGCTCATTTGCACAGTAACAATGTCCCTCATATGTGCAGCATCTTAATTTGACTTTTATTAATTAATTCCAGAGAAAAACTTGTTTCCAAATGGAAGCATATTACCGTCTACCATGGCTGATTATTAATATAAGCCCTTTAAATGGTTCTTCAGTGGTAGGATGATAGTCCCTGTTGAAATATGCCTCGCAGAGCTGGAATTTAAAGTGGTATCAGCTTGGACAATGATGGATAAGTGGTAATCCAGTACAGCTCCAAACTCGCTGGGTTGTTTTAGCCAGCAGGAGGTTTGTACTGCACTGTTTTACATATCAATGATTCTAATTTGGAGGAAAATGTCGCCTATCTTGCTCTCATGCTCAGCTGGGGGCCATCACTGTACTCACACGTGTTAGTTCTGGGTACATTGTGACTTTGAGAGTTAGACAGCTAAGTGCTTTATTAGAAGTGTGGTACAGAGATTTTTTTTAAACTACAAAATAATATTAGACGTTGGACACATTTGGGAGAAGAGAGAGAAATATATGTAGGGTCGACATAATAAAACCTCTTACAATACATCAGCCAACATTTCTGCTGGTGGTTGTGGCAGCAGAACATGAAAAAAAAAGGTAACTGTACTAGAAACAGACTAGACAATACAATTTGGCAAAAAAGCAAGTCTCTAAAATGCTTTACAGATTGCCTGCAACATAACTTTCCACTCAGTCAAATAACAGTAAGTTAAGCAACAGGTTTTCCTGTTGTATGCTTTATGCATAAAGTGAAGACTGTGTAGTATTATAACCTAGTGTAGTGCATGTCCCCCCCAACCCAAATGAGCAGCTAGATTGCATGTTGTCGCTGAATAATTCATAGTAGTACAGTCATTCATCTTCAGTAACTGATTTATTTGGGTCGGGAATACAGTTTTTCTGAAAACAGAGGCATGCCTTAGTTATGTACAATTTTAATCATGAATTTAGATTGATTTTTCTTCTGTAAAATGGGCTCAAGCAAAGAGCAGTATTCTGACAATTTGCTGTAAGCACAAAATGTCAGCCTACAGTTTATGCTTTGGGTAATAAATACACTCAGAAAATGAAGTATTTAGTTGAATAACAATAATAATAATCTGTTAAATTGAAAAACAGGTGAAACAATGAAATAGAGTTTAGCACATCCACCGCACAGCAAGAAAGTCCTAAGCTCAAGTCCTGGGCTCAGTGAGGATGTTTCTGTATGGATTATGCATATTCTTTTTTCTTGCTTGCATTGGTTTCCTCTGGGTACTCCAGTTTCCTCCCACAGTACAAAGATAAGCATATTAGGCTGATTGGCTACTCCAAATTGCCCCTAGGTGAAAGCGTGAGCGTGAATGATTATGTATTTGTTCGTCTGCGATGGTCTGACGAGGTGTTCAGGTTGAACACATACTTTGCCCAGAATTGGCTGAGATAGGCTCTGGCCTCTCCACGACCCTAGTAGGATAAATTAGTTGGGAAAATGAATGAATAAATGTATTCGTGTATGCAATAAACATCCAACTCAGATCTTTTCCATTTGCCTACTTCTCTTTGTTATATAACCATATTCTTCTAAAGTGCATTTTTAATCATCTCTTGCTTTTTTTCTAGTATGAAAGACACCAATGGAAAAAAATGCATTGTGCTTTTTAAATCTGCCCTTTGTATTCCAAGATCTTTTAGGTTTAAAGCAAAGTGGTTTACAAAACAGAAAAACATCTTTCCTGAGAGAGCTACACGTAGCATACAGGCAGGAGAGGCTTTAAATACTCAAGCATAAGTGTCGGCTGAGATAGGCTCCAGCCTCCCCATGACCCAAATAAGTGGTTCAGCAAATGAGCGAGTAAGTGGGAGTGTTTAGGTAAAAAAAAAAAATCTAAGTCATTATAATATCTGAAATGACACAACAAAATGAGGTATGTGTCTACTTAATAGTGGCGACTCTGTGACGTTGAGAGATGACAAATTAAACTTTAATTTCAAGTAGTTGGGTTTTCTCTCACACATTTGCTGCCACATAATGTTGAGCCTTGACCTGACCAACTGAAGCAACAGTGTCATGGTGATTATGTCCTGTTATCAAGGCTAAAGGCGGTCCAACAAAATATGAGAGTGCTGGACAGTGTATGTAGGATTGTAGTATTACACTTTACCTCTTTAGAGTTTAGGCACCTCCAAGGTGTCTGTAACGCCCTGGTGCTACCAAGACAAGTCAGGCAACCTTCCAGAAATTATGTCTCTGCATATAATTTCAAGAAGTTTAAAAAAAATCTAAATTAAATCTAAATATACTACAACCTATTTTAAATTTAGATTTAAACAATTTGGATAAGCTGTGCATGCTGAGATCTAACTTGAGCACAACTGCATGCTAACGTTATCTAATATTAAGTTGTGAAATAAATGACCTTCTGCTCTTTTGCATGACTTTTTTGCATGACTGTATTGAACATAGCATGACAGCAGGGAGCTGTCTGTTTTGCTCCTATCATCTTCATTACCTAAAAATGGCCTCCATATGTAAATCTGGCATGGGTCCATGACTGTTAGTGCACCAGGTGCTCTTTCCGTCCCTTTCTATTTGAAAGCGCAATCAACACCTCGCCCCACTGACTCTCTTAATTGAGTCATTCTTGAATACACGCTTATTCTGAGGTGAGTGTATGAGTACAATTAGCATTTAACAGTTGAATGGAATCATGCTGAATGACACTGACCTGAAGGCCCCAATAACTTATTCCCCACTTATATATTTGTGTATAATATTTAAATATACTGCATACTTTTCCTTCTTCCTTTTCTTTTCTTTTTTTTTTTTTTTTACAGTTTTCAACTCCTTGGTCATTAAATATATCTGATTTATATTTATATATATATAAATTACAGCACAAGTATATGATTTTGATTCATTCAATGCTATTTATTTGACAAATTTGTGTTGGAGTTGAAAGAAAGATTAGATTAAAGTCACAAGAAAGAAACTATACATGCACCAAGATTAATATATTCAGGCACAAACACCTGAAATATTAAAAAAAGAAATACTCCTCCATGTTAACTTGAGTATTGATGACATCATTCTGAGGTTTTTATTTAAACAATATTAATGATCTTACATGATCTGTTCTTGCATAGTATATTCTTTCCAAAAGAAGATCAAAATAATTTGAAGCTAGATATAAGATTTTAAGTCTTAACTATTTAACAATTTTTTTTCTGTGTTTATTCACAATGTCTACTTTCCTTAAGAAATTTTTGATTGGTGAGTGACTTCATCTGGCACAGATGAACTGAGTGATTAGGTAAAGTGTTTAATTTCTACACCACAGTTAGCCTGTAGCCCTGTTAAAGTGAGGCAGAGGTATTATTTCCACACTCTTTGACTTTTAGAAACAGGTCACTTGTCATGATTGGTCTTCTCCTTTACCCGTCCTGTTTATTATCACTAATGGCTGGCTACTGCATTTGCCCTTATGTTCTGTTCCTGTAATATAGCTAATAATTGAGATAAAGATACGATGCGGTAGGTAATTTTAAATACATTTTGCAATTGCACTGCTATAAAATGGTAGGTGATGGTTTGATTCAAGGGGCCTGAACACTGCAAGTGAACACAACAGGAGAATGGTTTTCTTACATTCCATTGTTACTGATGTTTTTAGAGACTAAGTGTTGTTTAATAAATGTCTGAGACTTTTTTCTACATTAACGTACAGGAAACAAATACGATTTCCTACGTTATTCTAAACATATAGATCCTCTTATATATGTGAATATGCATGAATATATGGATGTACCATAGTGTATATAGATCAGTTTGTGCCATGCATGATGATAAATTTTCTGTTAATTTATGAACCCTGCAACATATACTGCAACTTCTGCAAACACGAAATGCTCTTGTCACTTTTCATAACTCAGTTAGAATGAGAAACCGCCATGTTTCCATTTTCTCATGACAAAATGTTATTTTTTGCATTTAATTATATGACAGACTCTTTCATCCAAAGTGACTTACAAGTTGAGCTGGATTTAATCTAAAGACAGGGTGAATAAAAACACCACCACTAACAAGAAAAAACTAGTGTCAGGTTACTAATATTGGAAGATTGATTTCACATGTGAGTTTAAGACCTGTATGCACCCATGTGTCGTTTCTTGCGGTGTCATATATAAATATATAAATAACTGACTCTTGGCTAAATCTTGTTTTCTTTCATTGCTTCTCTCTTAGGTTTGCAAAAGTGATTCTCCCTGGAGCTCTAAAAGTCATTTCAAATGCGTATTAATGTGAGGCCAGTAGGAAAAAAAGGTCCTGAAATTGCTTCTAGACCCTTCATTTATTCCAGTGTGTTATAATTCAGTGCACGCTCTCATTCATTCCTTTCAAGGGGCCACAGTCTGACCATGAAATTAAATTACAAAAACAGCCTCATTGTTGCGCTGCTATTTCATGTGTTTAGTTGCGACTCGTGGTTAAAAGACCTTCTGGTCCTGACACTGACCCACTGTCATTTGGGAAGCCAAAAGATAATTTGTTTAAACTGGAAGTGAGCTGGCGTTATCAAGAGAATGTGTAATTGGGTCATTAGTATGGACTAAACAGAATGCTGGGACATGTCTGGCAGTGAGTAAGGCGGTTTTCATGGCATGTTGCACAGGTGATGCTTTTCTCCCAAGATCCTGCAGGCATCAAGCATTGCTAAATGTGCAAAATGTGACATAAATAATAACAAAAGAAGCCAGGTCTTATCAGCTCAGACTGAATTAACAAAAGTTACCTTTACTCAGGCCCCTCCCACTCACTGGGACTAAAGCACAGTGGCCACACCCTTTCAGTGCCAAATAGAGAGGACACATCTTTTGCCAAGATTGCCAAGCACAGTGGATATGCCTTTATTGAGACTGAAAGGCACAGAGGACACCCTTTTTACTGAGAGTGCAGGGACATAGAACGTTCCTATTCATTAGGACTGACAGGTGCAGAGAACATGCTCTTTATTGCGACTGACAGGCACAGTGGACACACCCTTTACAGAATCAGACAGGCACAGCAGGCATGCCTTTATTGAGACTGACAGGCACAGAGGACAAGCCCTTTATTTAGACTTACAGGCAGCATGGACACACCTTTATTTGACCCTTACAGGCACAGAGGACATGCCATTTACTGAGGCTGAAAGGCAAGGAGGACATGCCCCTTTATTAAGGCTGACAGGCACACAGGACATGCCGTTTCCTGGAACTGATGGGCACAGTGAACACGCCATTCATTGAGACTGACAGGCACAGAGCCAACAACTTTATTGAGACTGACAGGCAGAGAGGACATGCCTTTTACTGAGACTGAAAGGCACAGAGGACACACCTCTTTTTGAGACTGACAGGCACTGAGGACATGCCTTTTACTAAGACTGATAGGTGGATAGGACCCACCTTTTACTGAAGCTTATAGGCAAAAAGTACACGCCTTTAACTGACATGCACAATAGACACTCCTTTTTCTGAGACTAACATGCACAGAGGGCGTCTTGTTTAATAAAGTTGACAGACACTGAGGACACGCCTCTGTGCATACTTCCATTTTTATTGTTCTGTAAACTTGTTGTGACTTGATGACCTGGCACATTTTTGACAAACTTATCTCCAGGAAATGCATTTTTATCAGCAAAACTGTGCGAAACACATTATTTATGCATAAAGACTGAATAGGAGATCAAAGTGAACATGCATGAATAAGTTGTCCATGAAGGGGATAGGAATGGGAGAGAATGAGGGCGCCTGTCAATCAAAGCCAAGTGAAGAAGTAAGCAGGTCACACTGAGTCATATGCGGAGGAGTTCTGCTTTGTCAAGTCATGCAATAGAGAGAAAAACAACTCACCGTCTGCCTTGGACTCTTAATAGTGATCCATAGCATGTCAAATATTTACTGACACTGAAACTTATACATATTTACTTCTCTGGAAAAGTAGACATGGTAAAATCCATAGTGCACCCTTTCTTCTGATAAACAAACTGTCATAGGCAGTGTCTTGGTTGCATTATCTGTCAACCTATAAGAAAAATATAGGAGATGATCTTTTGACGTTTTGCTTGAATGTAGTTGCTCCTTGAGAATTAGTTTGCTGGGTATAAATGTAAGGTATAAATTATTTAGCACAGTGCAAGAGTAGGAGGGTTTTTAAACTTTGATTTTAGACTGAGATTCAGTGTGAAGTATATTTAAAACTACAAAGGCTGCTGGAGCATGCTGTAAAGATTACATTTCACAGCTACCCTTTTACAGAGGTGTCTTTTACCCTGATAATGTCAACGATATTAAATATGGTCTTAATAAATGAACTTTTTAAATTACTCTGAACATAGAGAATCTCATGCTTTAGAAGATGGGAAATTAATTAAGGGTTAATTAGAAGCACGGTGTAGCATTTTACAGCAGATTGGACATGCCATTGGAGACAATAATAATGCATCGTGTTTTATTATTTTTTAAAATCAGTTTATAGTTCCAATTTATTGTTATGGAACCTTCTGAAAAGTGGCTATTCATATCACTTACATTATAAAACTCACTCATTTGCTGAACTGCTTAATCCTATAAAGGGATGTGGAGAGGCTGGAGCATATCTCAGCCAATACTTGCCGAAGGCAGAGTACACCATTGCAGGGCCACCACACACAACCGTTCTCACTTACATATAGTGGCAATTTGAAACAGCCAGTTAGCCTAATAAGCATGCCTTTGAACAGTGGGAGGAAACCCATGCGAGGACAGGGAGAATATGCAAACTTAAAACGCACAAGCCCAGGACCTTCTGTGAGGCAGGCATGCTAATCACTACACCACCTTACATTTGTTGAAAAAAGCAAAAAAAAAAAAAAAAGCAAAAAAAAAAAAAAAAAAAAAAAAAAAAAAAAAGGGAACCAAAAAAAAAATTCAATTTCTCCTCTTCCCCCCAAAATTCAAAAAAAGGACCAAAAAACCATTACAAAATCACCACCACCTCACTGGTCTGTGGTTAGGCAGCCCCATACACATCAAGCTGTAATGCACTGTGTGTTCTGACACCTTTCTATCATAGCCAGCGTTAACAGTTACAGAAGTTTGCGCTACCGCTACCATTGGATCTCACCAGATCTACCAGCCTTGGGTACCCAAGACACTCTTACCAGTTCACTGGTTATCCATCCTTGGGCCAATGAGGAATATGCAGTGTTAAAAGATAATTCGTTATTATTAAAAGTGAATAATGAGTTAACATTTTTCACTTCACTTGCCAATCTTTTTCTGATTTCTTTACCAGTTTACCTAATTTTTTAATGGAAAGAGAGTATGAAGCATCTTTTATTAAATTTAAATACAATTCAAATTGTGTAGCATGTAGTATGTGCTTTGCCAACTTAAAAATGTAATTAACATGAAAAACCCTCAATATAGCCAAGGCAACTGTGTAAATCTTAAACACTGAATAGAAAATAGTAAATCTTAAACACTTAAACACTGATAGGTGGTCAGAAGGTTGTCACATAATAACAGTTCTCAATAACAATTTGTCTCACAGGAGACAATCCAAAGATCATTAGAACATTTGGTTATGGGTCAACTAAAGCATGCAGCTTATACACCTGCATGCACAGGATCCCTGTAGCTGATCGCATCAAGCTGAAGTCCTGGATTCTTGGAAATTCATACACATGCATGTTATTTCACATCAGAGGTCTCATTTATCAGTGGTGGAGCGAAATCTAAACGAAACAACAAATTTAAGTCCTACATTGCTGCCTATTCAAAATTGTTTGTCTGGTAAGTTCTCTTGAAGAGAAATTACTGTACACAAATTCTAATAGTGATCATGTTTTTTTTAAATTTAATTTTATTTAAAAAAAAAGATTATGTAAGCTTGTGTTTAAGCTTGAAGATGATTTTCACCATGTCATGCCCTGAAATTACATATATGAACTCAAGTACAGATGGCATTATGTGAACAAAGTGGTACTACTACCACTACTACTGCCTCTGCTTTTATAAAAAAAAAAAATAGAAATATATATTTGTAAATATTAGAACCATTTACAATTAAAAAAAAATGAACCATGTGAAACAACACCACACACTGAAGTGAAGATATCATGTGAAAATATCTGTGCTGCTTGTCTGTCAGGGTTGCAGAGGCCACTAGTGCTATTACAAAGACAAACAACCATTCACATTCATATTCAGACCTGTAGGCAATTTAGTGTAACCACCTGACCTAATCTGGATGTCTTGGACTGTGGGAGGAAACCCACGCAAACACATGGAGTACATGCAAACTCCACACAGAAGCACCAGCCACTTGGCTACAAGGTTCAAACCCACAACAGTTGTAACAACTACACCATCACGCTGCCCGAATAAATGAATAAGTTGGAGAAATCATTCATTCATTTATTTGCCACTTTATCCTACTAGAGTCATAGAGAGGCTGGAGCCTATCTCTGGGTGAAGGAGCAGCTTGCTAATCCATCTGAGTGAATCTGAGCAGCTTGTTAATTTACTGCAGGGCCAACACACGCAACCATTTATAGTCGCAACTAGGTGCAATTCAGAACAGCCAAAAACCCAAATGTGCATGTCTTTGGAGTGTGGGAGGAAACTGGAGGACCTGGAGGAAACCCAGGAAATATTATATGAAATCATTGAAAAGCAGCTTCTGTTAAAATGTATGAAACATCAAATATGAACAGCATGTATGAGACTGTGTGTATAAATTTCACATCATATTTTTGTTTTAAGAATAAAGATGGAACAAAAAACCCCCAAAGAGATTGTTTTGAATGTTTATCAGCGGTTTCACCCCCCCAAAAAATGAATGAAATGCTGTATAGGCGGGTGACCAAATGCTCTCAGTGCTGTACAACAGTTACACAATTTTTTTTTCATGGTGGTATTATTTGTAGGTGGCAGCTAAAATAAATTTTATAGAATAGCAGTGCACAAAATAATGTAGTAGAACACAGAGCTGAGAAAACTTTGGCTGAAATTAAAATGTCAGTGTAATGTAGGCGTATGTGTCAGATATTTATCACAAATGTAATACCAGCCTCAATTTATAACCTGACATTTTTCTCTTGTGGTTTGGGAAAGGTGCATTGAGTCACCTAGCTTCATTTTCTCTGCACATTCACTGCCTTAAAGAAACGCCCGAAGAGTTGTCTCTTCCGAGAGGACGGAATGCAGAAACACCCTCAGCACTCTGTGTGCACTATTTTGGCATGCAGGTGAAGGCTTTTCAGCTTGTCAGATTGTATCACTTGAATCGATTGAATTATCAAATTTCGTTCCTCTCCTCTTCCTCAGAGGCTTTTTAAACTTTACAACATGTCACTAGTCCACAGAAAAACACTCTTCATTTTATATTACCTGAAGTGTCTTTTAACATGCCATGCTAAAGTAAATAAATTATAAAATAAAGCCAGTAAAATGTGTTAATTATTAATTAATTAATTAATTCATTCATTTTCTAAGCAGCTTAATCCTAATTATTGTTGTGGAGAGGCTGGTGCCTATCTCAGCCAACTCTGGGCGTACACCTTGGACAGCTCTCCAGACCATTGCAGGGCCAACACACATAACCATTTTCACTCACTCTCCCACAGAACAGTCAATTAGCCTACTGTGCATGTGTTTGGACTGTGGAAGGAAACTGGAGTACTCAGAATAAACCCACACAAGCATGGGGAGAACATGCAAACTCCACACAGAAACGTCCAGGCCCGGGAATTGAAGTCAGGCCTTCTTGCTGTAACATGGGACGTGCTAACCACTAAACAAAAGAAAAATAATTATAATTAGTTAATAAAAAAAAAATCTAAACTCTTTATAATGTGTACATCCCTGTATACTGTCTGCCACTGAAACCAATAGATCTTTATTCTGACTCCTGAATGACATAGCAAAACGGCTTTTGCCCTGTAGTCTGGAAATCTCAAGTTTAAATCTCAACAATGCTACAGACATCAGTGGCCAGGAACCATGAAAGCAAAACTGGCCCTGCTTTCTGGGATTTATCTATCTTGGTATCTGCAAGCATGTGTTATTGTCAAACAGATTGTCAGTATACTTGCAGATATCATGAAAATACAGTAGATATAAAAAATCTAAGCGTGACTCTTTCAAAGGCATGTCAAAAATATGAGACCAAGATAAAAAAATCTAAATTGTTTCCACCTTTAATGTGACCTATAATCTGTACAATTCAACTGAAAAATAAGCAAAATTTTGAGAAAAATTAACTACCGACACAGGTGAAAACATAACCTCTTGATGGAGATCTTCATCTTCTTACGCTTAATCTGGGGTCGGGTGGAGGGGGCGACAGCATAAGCAGTGACGTGGATGGTATAGGGGTTAGCATGGTGGCATAGTGATTAGCATGTCCGCCTCAGAGCAGGTTTGATTTCCACCTTGGGCATTTCTGTGTGGAGTTTACATGTTCTCCCCATGTTTGTGTGGATTTCCTCTGGGTACTCTTGTTTCCTCCCACAGTCCAAAGACATGCACAGTAGGCTTATTTGCAGTTCCAAATTGCCCCTAGATGTGAGTCTGAGTGTGAATGGTTCTGTGTGTTGGCCCTGGGATGGCCTGGCGAGCTGTATAGGGAGTCTCCCTTCTTCGATCAGTGTCCACTTAGATAGGCTGCAGCCTCCCTGAAAACCCTTATTAAGGGGTTTGGCAAATGAGTGAGAGAGTTTGCAGATTAAAAGTCAGGATGAAGGTGAAATAAAAATAATTTTTAATAAAGTTTACTCTAAAAGGAAGGACACATATATGCAGTAATGAACTGGATTTGTCTCATTTCAGTGAAAATTTGAAGGAACAGAATTCGTAGTGACATGACAATGTGATGTCTATCTATCTATCTATCTATCTATCTATCTATCTATCTATCTATCTATCTATCTATCTATCTATCTATCTATC
>JBCNYG010000002.1:13962502-13973605 GCA_039654305.1 Porochilus rendahli | reverse complement strand
TTTTATTTTATTTATTTTTTTTTGTGATGCAGCAACAAATTTACCTTCCTAATAACTGAGCCAGAGTTGACAGTTGCAAAGAAAAAGAAGAGACACATAAGAAAAAGCTATGAAATAACCCAGACTCAAAGGGTAGCCTTTGTTTTCTATTTGTGACAGTACAGTATACAGCAATATAAGGGTAGAGGCAGAGAATACTAATTATACTGAAAGGATATTATAAGAGACGTTCTTAGAAGCAGCTACAGTGCAGTATCAGGCTGAACGAGGCAGATCTGGATGGTGAGAGGAGCTACGACAGTAGATGTGTGCCAGCATGTGGCACTGACATTACATCATGCAGTAGGAGTGCACATACATTAAGTATGCCTTCATCAGCAACAAAAGTTTAGTGCTGAATAGGCCTCAACTCTCTATCTATCATGCTTTCTGGACTAGACTACCTCTTTCAATCATCTGCCTACATAAAGTAGAGGGATTCAACCTGCGGGTGGGGTGTGGGCGAGATGGAACATTTCTGATGGAAAAAAGCTCTCAAAGGGCTCATGGGAAAAAGTTGTGAATAGGTCTGGCATAAATGGACCACTGTAGGATTATAACTGTCAGGGCATTATTTGGTTGATTGACAGCACAGCAGTGATTGTGGTATAAGAATATAAGTGATATGAGAGTAGTGCAAGTAGGGGAACTGAATGCTTGCAAAGTGTACTTATCTAATAAACCACCAACTCAATTCTCATGAACTGCTAATAAGCCTTGAGTGACAATAATAATTAAGGACACCGAAAGACAAAGGAAGCACCAGGTTTATATTAATGTGCACACCACTGCATGGTAATTAAGGGAAACAATGCAAAATGACTAGCTGCAAATGATACATCATGCAGTGGGGGTATGAAAGTGATAATATCCATGAAGTTGGTGGTATTTTTTTTGGAATTGGTAATATAGCTGACAGAATTGGGCTATGCTATGGACTAAGGGATAATATTACACAGATTTTTTTCCTTCTAGTAGTCTTACATGAGAAGTGTTTTTATTTGTGATTTGTCTTCTTTTACATTGTATTCTTTTCTGAATTCCTGGCTTCCAGGCGGGGCTGTGGACACCTCTTTCAGCTCTCAAGCCCCAATCCCCTGCCTGTGTCATAACACACAACATTTTTCAGCACCAGTTATACTCCAGTGTGAATTCTGACTCACTACAGTATATATTCCTGACTGAGAAACACAAAGAAAAGCAAGAAAACTCTACAACACCTAAAATAATAATAATAATAATACAATTATAAAAACAGCTTTAGGTAGCATAATGCTTAGCATGTCAGCCTCACAGCAAGCAGGCCCTGGTTTCGAGTCCCTGGCTTGAGTGTTTCCGTGTGGAGTTTACATGTTCTAATCTTGTTTGTGTGGGTTTCCTCCAGGTACTCCCGTTTCCTCCCAGAGTCGAAAAACAGGCACATTAAGCTAACTGGCTGTTCCAAATTGCCCCTAGGTGTGGATGTAAGTGTGAATGGTTGTGAGTGTTGGCCTTGTGATGAATTGACAAGTTATTCAGAGTGTACCCCACCTTCACCTATAGTCAGCTGAGAGAGGCTCCAGCCCCTCCGTCACCCTATCAAACAGTTTGGCAAATAGGTGTGAATGAGAGTGAGTGAGCTTTGGGCTTGAATCCAATACAAAACAAAAATATTAAAATCAATTTTAACTATTATACTTAAAATTAAATTCATGTAATGTTCTGCAAATGCATGTATGCAGATCAAGTTCAACAAACTTGCCTCCACTTTAGTGTGCAATAAAATCATAAGAATATATTCATATGTTCTAGTGTTATAAGTACTTATAAAATAATATTAAATGAAAACCAGTACACTAAGTAATATGGACACTTTGGGGTTTATCCACGCATTAGTTTATTTAGTAGAGAACTTAATGCAATTATGCAATTATAATAATTTTTAGTATTAAGGTCACAGATTTGTTTTAATCATATTTACTAGATATTATTTTCACAAAATATTCTATTTTATAAAATAAGAATTCTTGTGGTATTGGGAAAGATAAAAATATTTTCGTCACAGGAAGAAGGAAAACACCGCTGGGTCTGATTACGTTCCCTGGTGTCCTTCGAAGAAACATCTGGCTTATGTCTGTTCAATTCATATTTTTTCTGAAGTCTAGACACAATCTACTAGAAAAACTGGTAATATTTTTGTTGTAGGTGGCAATCAATTTCCTTAACCTACATTGTTACTAGAAAACAAATGTTTAAAGAGTATGACCATTTTTTTGGTACTATGAAACTTTGGGTGTTTAAGATCTTTGTCTGTAAAACTTGAAGTTTTAAAATAAATAAACACACAGGAGCATTGACTGCCCATCATGATACTACCAAGGTGTGATAAAAAGTTCATATTAATCCACCTTTCCATCGGGATGAGAGCTTCTATACCAAGGGTAGACAGATGCTGCTGGACTGATGGAAGAAGTGTGTAGACTGCAGGGGAGATTATGCTGAAAAATAACTCGTGTAGATATAAGTCTAAACTTAAATACCAATCTTTAGCTTAATAATAAAATAATTAGGGTTAAACAAAGCATTGCATCATCTATTACACTGTAGGGCATAATTAAAATAATGATATGGGGAAGACCACACACACACACACACACACACACACACACACACACGATATCAAATCACCAGCTGCATTTGTTGTTTAATTTGTATTTTTTTAAATCATTATGCTGGATTTATGCCATGGATCCTCTGATTATTAAAAAAGGTAAACATAAATTTTCATTCAAACCATAAAACACAAAACTTACCTTTTGGTCATCTTTCATTTCATGTAATTTTCATGTAGCTTACCTTTTAAATCTTTTTTAAATGCCTAATGGGGAAATATAGAATGATAAAGTAAATAATCCCTCCTTCACATTCTTTACATTTCACTTCTTAATTCCTGCTGATGACATCATAGAGTGTCAATCTTCTTGCTTTTTTAACCACACAGCATGTAGAGCATGCAATTGGTCATATACTCGTTAATGAACTTTGTATCACTAGAGGAATCTATTAGAGGGCACATCAGAAACCTGAGACCATATATTACCACCTTAAACCTTCTGACCTTTTCAAATCACATCCTCATACAACCCTACACTGCTACTTGCAAATGTGTAGTTTTAATTTATAAGGACATGCTCAAAAGAGGCAGCAAACAGGTGCAGGATATGTGCCATCATGTATAGATGAATGTCATTTTTAAACACATGTCATATGTGGCCAATAGGGATGTGTCAACAAAGCAGGTTGAAACATAAATGCCCAAATAAAAGTTAAGAATACATAACTCATTTAAGGGTTAATTTATTTGGGGTATCACCCTGTATAAGAGTACTGTCACTGACAGACTGCCTGAATCTACAGCCTGGGCTAGGAAGAAATCAGCCTTACTTGTTCATACCAGTCTGTATTTTTTACTAATGACACATCGCACAGAATGAACTTTTGTTAACAGCAAGTAATCTGATCTGTATGAAACTTTCTATTGATGTCATTATATCACTCACTCCCTCATTTGTCAAACCGCTTAATCCTATTAGAGCCTAACTCAGCCGACAATGCACAAAGACGGAGTGCAATCTGAACAGCTCCCCAGACCAGTGCAGTGCCAATGCATGCACAACCATTCCGTCACACGCACTCCTAGGGGCAATTTGGAAGAGCCAATTAGTCTAATGTGCATGCCTTAGGACTGTGGGAGGAAACCTGAGTACTTGTATGAAACCCAGGCTAGCACAGGAAGGACCTGCAAACTCTAAACAGAAATGCCCTCGCTGAGCCTGGGATTCAAATCCTAGAGCTTCTTGCAGTGAAGCAAACATGCTAATCATTACACCACATGCCACCATCTCTCTCTCTCTCTCTCTCTCTCTCTCTCTCTCTCTCTTTCTCTAAAAGACATGGGAGCCCTGCTTGTATACTTACACTGCTAGCTGTTGGGTACACAAGCGTATATGCATATAGCCATGTGTCTAAATGAGACTGGAGTGTGGTCAGAGCTGTGATGAAACATTCAAGGTTGAAAGACCGGCAGCAGTTTTTTCCTGTAATGTGTATGAAAAGCCAAGAGCAATGCTGCTGGGAAATTTACAATTCTGATGCAGTTATTAGCAATAAACATTTTACTCTATGACCTCCTTTACAGTATGCAGAGTATTATCAAAAAGTTTCCTGACCTGGTTTCTGTTTCAACAAGATTCATAACAATCTATAGCAGTCATCTGGAAAAAAAAAATACAGGCCAGCTCTGCAGTGTTTGTGTATTTTTTCCTTCTGATAACAAGCATCTTTTATCTTACAGAAACAAGGCCTTCTTTTCTTCTTGCCCTTCCTCCTTGAAAAAAAATAATTTGAAAGTAGAACAGATCAATAGTACTCAGTATTATTATGCTTGCCTTAACACCACTGCTTATAAAGAGTCAGTGAACTTGATTGAGGAAGGAGCTCTTAAAGACTGATTTTATTTTATTTTTCCATGTGAGATGAGAGCATGCCAGAACACCCCTGTCAGAGAAATAAGGAGAGCTATGAAGCTCTTTTTAAGTCTCCTGAGTCCTCTAGGATTGTTCTCTTTTTTCAGAACAATTTGCACTGCTGAAATACAGCATATGTAAGCTTTATGTTTGACCACATTTTTGTCTTTTATTTATGAAGACATTTATGGATATGAAATGATTTATTTTTCACAAGAGCATTTACAGAAGACATGTATCCATGACAGTAAACAGTAAAATGCTTCAAGAATTTAAATAGCTCATGTATTTTGTATCTGCACAGACACACACACACACACACACACACACAATAAAAATTTGGTGATTTTTTTTATTTAGTAAAAAGGCATTAAAAACAAATTCATACATTATGCAAAAAAGCACCTCTTTTCTATTAGAATAAAGGTGATTGGTTGCCACTCTACTTAAAGTCCCTCGATATGTAAATGGAGAAATGAGAGAAAGCTACAGTTTTGTAAATTTCTGTTGCAATTTTAGTCGAGAGGGTTGCAAGCCCCCTGCAGAACAGAATCCATAGGATAATTTTATACATTCTATGACATACCAAGTGCATTCTAATTGTCATTTTGTGAATGACCTTTGTTCATGACTCTTGGATTTGCCTTGGATGAGTCTCCAGTGTCTGACCTTGCTTTCAGATTTCGGTCTTTGGATTTGTTTACCTGGAATTTAATAGAAAAGCTTTTAATCTGCATGTACAGATCTCTCTTAGTTTCGTATTTCTGAAAACTGGTCAACAAACGAGGTGAATGTTTTCTTTTCTTTTAAATTTATTATAATGCTTTACATATATCAAGTACCTGCCTGGTTGCATAATTGCATAAATATATTTTGTCCTAAATGACTATGTTGAATTGGCAGAATGAATTCTTTGGAAGTGGAATACTTATAAATGAAATCAGCAACTTTAAAATTCTGGCCTGTTATAGGTATTGTTTTTGACAAAAGCAAATTGTACTTTTAGTGAGAGAGAAAGATGTGCTAGAAGAAAAGTAAATGAGCCATCGGTTTCTATTAGAGGTGTTAAATGAGCTCTATGATTAAAACAAAGTGTTAAGGAAGAAGAGAGATTAGAGGCACTGATGTTACTGATCATCGATCTATTTGGCTGAATCATAACTTGATTGTTATTTCTCGGTGTTATTATTTTAATTAACCTCTTTCTCTCTCTTACGTATGATTGGAAAAGATAGTTGTGAAATCCGGCTTGTAACAAAGTGCAAGTTTTAATTCAAGTATCAGGAAAGTGCTAATTGATTTAGATTACAGTTTGGACATGATGTGCTGATTTGTACTCCTAAAATCTTGAAAAAAGTTCCTCTTGTCATCAGCAGATTAGGGGAATACTGGAAATGCTGGCAGATATTTCATTCTTACATCGATGTTTAAAGAGCTTCATAGACAGTGGGTCTATGACGACAAGGCAAGGTCCACATCCTCAAAATACTGTCTAGTCGAATTGGAGTGAAAATGTGGTTTTCATCTATACAGAACATGCAAGCAACCTTATTTGGGGTAAATTACAGCTTCCTTTAATAGATTTTCGAAACATTACCCAGTTAATTCTCCCTCTATAAAGTAGTTACAGCTAACATATGAGCAGCACTGTAGTGCAGTGGTTAGCACTGTTGCATCACAGCAAGTAGGTTCTTGGTTTAAACTTGTCGGTTGACCGGGGTCTGTGTGCAGCTTGCATGTTGTCCTCATGCCTGAGTGGATTTCTTTCTGGGGCTCTAGTCCTACAGTCCAGAGAAATGTGGATTAAGTCCAATGACTACTCTAATATTACGTTTTATTAAATACGTCTATAGGTTTAAAAAAAAAAAGATCTCTGTGCAAAGAAGCATTTTAGCATTTATTAAAAAAAAAAACTTTATTATATCAAAAACAAATACTAACATTCTTAAAAACACATCATCTGTCCATTCGTATACACTCTGTACATGCATGCTGGTGTAAAAAGGACACAAACATGGGTGTCTTTGTCCTCATTTCCATAAACGTGTGTTTTTGCCAGTCCGTACTAAATTTTTCGAACTAGAATAGAGCCAGCAGTATATATTGAATGTGACTTTCACTAAGTAAAGGTCTCAGCGAACGGAGAAATTCATAACACTGCAGTAGTAATTTTACTTCTACTAAAGCCGGGAAAACACAGCATATCTAACGTGCACCACATTACCTGAATTCATTCTAACATTCTGCATAGCGACACAATCTACTCTGCTAATTAACACATAGCTCAGAAGACTGTCTTCTTCACCCTCGGTAGTAATTAACCTTCCTCTCCTGCTTTGTCTTTTTCTCTATCCATCTTCCGATTGTGAATTCACAAAATCAATCTAGTAATGAGTTGCGAGTTATAACTGAATCAAACTCAATATTAAGGTGAAGTAACAGGGGGAAACGGCTTAATTTAGATTAACTTGGTGCTCTTAGTGGATCCACAGTCTCTTATTTAATAGTAGATATTGTAGTGAGGAAGCAGCTGGATCAAAGAAAAGAAATTGAAATCATGAGAAATGTGCAATATTCTGAGGCAATTTATATAAATAGGAAATAAAGTCCCATGATCCCCAAAACATCCTCAGAGGGATTCTAAGATAAAAGGACATCAATATAAGGCTCCATTTTTGGCCTCTACAATATCATTTGCACATGAGATATGTTCTGTTCTTTGTGTAAGAGGCTGTTTGCAGTTGGATGGATTGTTATTCTAATCAGAGGCGATAATGTTAAGAATAAAAGCTTCTGTGTCACTAAATGGTAAACTACAGGGTAGAAGAGGAAAAGCTAGGTTTTGAATTCTAACAGCGTGATGTGAAAACAGCAAATATAGCATAAATTGGCCTTAATTCAACAGGTTTAACAATAAGAAGAAGTATGTAACTTTACATATAGATTCTATTTAAACTAAGCATTGCAGATGCAGGTGTGGCTACATTATGATGATGCAGAATGTGGTCTACAGAAAAATAAGTAAAATGATAGATTAAATTTCAATATATAACCAAAGTTGCAACCCAAATTCCAAAACAAGTAGGGATGCTGTGTAAAATGTAAATAAAACAGAATGCATTGGTTGGCAAATCTCATAAACCAAGATTATATTTACAATAGAGCACAGAAAACGTATCAAATGGTAAAAGTGAGGCATTTTAGTATTTTATGAAAAATATCTCAATTTGATGGCAGAAAGACAACTTCAAAAGTTGGGATGAGAAACACATGGCTAGGAAAATAAGTGGGAATTAAAAAAAGAAACAGCTGACAGAATATTTTGAAAATAATTTGGTTCACTGGCAACAGGTAACATGATTGGGTGTGAACAGAGCATCTTAGGGATGCAGAATGATGATCTCAGCATGTAATGTCCATGGCATTCTTTCAACAAACTTAAGCAACATAACATTTATTTCCATCCAGTGTTGGGTTAATTTATTGTCGTCGTCTTAAATTGATCGCAGGGGAATTGAACCACTTTATAAAGTCTTCTCTCTCTCTCTCTTTCTCTCTCTCTCTCTCTCTCTCTCTCTCTCTCTCTCTCTCTCTCTCTCTCTCTCTCTCTTTCTCTGCGGATCTGCAGTTCCCTTGCTTAACCTTTTTCCTTTCCCTTCTTTACTCAGTCCTGAAGCCGGGTATGTGGGGAAGTTGCTCCTGGAGCAGGGTAGCTGTTAAAAGGTGCTGAATTCCTGCTCTGTTGGGAGGATTAAGTGGAGTGGGCACCTGGCACACGATCAGTGGATATAGGCTGCCAGGGCTTTCTCACATTGTTTGAAGGGGACTGGAGCACTGCAGTAATCTTGGCCAGAGGGAGTAGGTGCAGGACGGGGCCAGAGAGGCATGCTGTGATGTGCTGCTCTGTGTGGGGGGGTGAGAGTGTGTGTGGGTGTGTTGTGGAGATGCTAAAGTAAAGTGGTTGTGTGCTAGTGGTGATACCTCTGGACACACTGTTCCTCCATGTAAAGAATCATGGGATGGGTCTTTTTGGCTTGTTGCCTCATTTAATCTTTGATTTGTGAGTCTACAAAGTGAATTTCATACAACAACTCAGAATTGACGCCCTTACTTTTAGTAAATGTATTTATTCATCTATTAATTATCGCTTGCAGGTACTTTGGCACCTTGACATCTTCCGCAGAAGCTTCCGGCAGCTGACCACACACAAGTGCATGGAGGATTCGTGCATCTTCTGCGCTCTTAAGGTAAGTGCAGTATATAACTATTAGGGTGGGTGAGGATAGGATTATATAAGTCTGCATGTGTGTAATGTATTCTGAAATACTGTTCGAGACGATTTGCATATCCAAAGCAGAAAATATTAAATTTCATAATTTTATAATAGTTTGCACTGAATTTTATTCTTCATGAGTAAGTCTCTGTGATGAAATCATGTTGTAGAATGCACTATGTCACTTCATACTAGGGCTGCCACAAAGGATTATTTTGATAATCGACTTGTCATTGATTGTTTTTGCGATTAGTTGACAAATCGGATCATATGTAAATTGCAGCTTATCGCATCAGAATGCAGTTGCTCTTATATAACCATCATTGGCTTTCAGCTTGAAGGGTTTAAGGTATGTGCTAACTAAAAAATAAACACAATTAAGAAGACAGTCCATTCATCTTTTAATGAACTTTGCAGCTATTAGCAGCATTTCAGACATTTTTAATGTGCAAAATAAAATGAAGGCACAACTCTGGCCTTTATCATTTTGAGCTGCACTGTGTATAGTTGCACTATGAATACAAATACATTAGTAAGAATACAAAATATCAACAAAAAGAAATACCTGTTAGCATATTTCACTCTTTTCAGGCAGTAAACACATCTTTAAATGTAGCATAGAGTGCAAAGAGCTGAGTAAAATAAGGAAAACAAGGCACTGGGATAAAACATTAGCGTTATCACATTTCCTATTCAAACATGACATCACTGTTATAACGTTACAGCAAGCACATAACATGTGTGCTAAGGCAATGAAAGCGTCATCGTTAGTGCTAACGTTTACAGCTGTCAATATAAGTAAGTTGCTCACTGTTGACGACGTTAATGTTAGCAACTAACTAGCCAATTAGCTTACCGGGACGACTGTCCCTCTTCGTCAGAAATTGAATCAGATTCAGTTACAACAACATGCTTTCTTTCCAAATGCTCATGCATCGCTGTAGTGCTCCCATGAAAGGCAAGTTTTGCCTTGCAGATTTTGCATTGCACATTCTTTACATTTCTTTTGATAAAATGCTCCCAAACTTTTGAGCTCTGTTTTGCGGCTAGCCATGATGCTGTTGACACTTTTCCGGTGACATCACGGCTGACCCCGGTTACCAGCAGAAGGTACAGCAGTTTTGGGAGAAAAACAAAGTAAAAAAAAATAAACGACTACGTTGAATATTAAATTAGTCATCGACGATTTTGATAGACGATGTATTCGTGACTAGTTGACCAATCTAGGCAGCTCTGCTTCATACCACATGTAATAAAACAGTTTAAATCAATTAGCTTAAGTATTTTTGTCACATAATTAACTGTTTTGAATAGCTGTGTTCGACAACACGAGGGGGTCAAATAATGGGGTTAGCACCATTTACCCTCTAGGCTGTTTAAGCCGGTCGTAAACCCGAGGTTTTCACTAATTATTTATTTATTGCATTAAAAAAAAATAACTTCTGCATCATTGCATGCTGGGCTTTCTGATTAGCTGGCCTTCCCCATGTGGAGGAGGGGAACCAGCTTCCTGAAAACTGGGATTTTTTTTTTGAATTAGGGATCATACTTCGATAAAATATCCAAAATAAATACCAAGGTAATATCTGGCCTTTTAGAGTGACAGATGTTCCGAATCAGTTGGGTGCCCCAAAACATTTTCCCTAAGGAAACAATGAACACGAGTTTAATGTGGAAAGCAGATAATCATTGCCGTTTCCGGTGACTGTGAGTGCATACACTTAATTTAAAAGGATAATGTAGCCGTTCTGAAATGGCCGGCATTTCCCATCAGGGGATATGTATGTAAGTCTTTCCCGACCAGATCTCTGTTTTATACTTGCTGCAGGATATTAATAATGATCACAAATTATTTATTTATTTTACCTCTTCCTGTAGTGAAGTAGATACTGCTCACTTTTTCACACAGAAAGATTTGGAAGTGGGAAAACGCAAGAGGGTTGCCTAGGAAACCAGAGCGTCCACACTTTCAGCAATGAAGTGATTCACTTGTCTCTTAGTGGTGAAAAGATTTGCTGGCCTTGCATAACTTTCTGTGTGCATGCCCTTTTAGAGATGATTCGATGATGTGTTTCAAGCACCAGTCTATACACCTATGACACCAGTGATGAATCGACAAAGTGTTTAGTATCATAGCTTAGGATTATGTTTGTGATGTGACGGAAGGACACTGCTTTCTTTCTATAGTATTACAGGAGCTTTATATATATGTGTGTGAGCATGTGTGTGTGTATATGTGTGTGTGTGTGTGTGTATATGTGTGTGTGTGTGTGAGCATGTGTGTGT
>JBCNYG010000002.1:13943022-13953477 GCA_039654305.1 Porochilus rendahli | reverse complement strand
TGTGTGTGTGTGTGTGTGTGTGTGTGTGTGTGGAAAAGAGAGTGTTTGTGTGTGTGTGTGGAAAAAAGAGGGTGTGTGTGTGTGTGTGTGTGTGTGTGTGTGTGTGTGTGTGTGTGTGTGGGTGAGCATTCACTGAGACAAAGAGCTTATTGAGCCATGGCAGCCTTTTGCTCTGTTGCTTTCAGCCATTTTAAAAGCCATGTTTCAGTGTGGCTACTCTGCTAATCATATTACTGCAGCCAACACGCACACACACACATACACACACGTACAAAATCCTATTAGTGCTATTTGTCATCAATCATGACCTCTAACATTTAGATCCACCTCTCTTTGTGTAACAGACAGACATAAAGATGCATGGATAAATTCTGATTTCTTTTTCTGTTTAAAGAAAGAAAAAACGCGAGCTTTGTTGTATATATGTGTACAGTGCAATGGGATTACCTTCTTCATATATCCCAGCGTGAATGAATCTGGGGTCAGCAAAGTGTTGAATGTGATGCAGCCTCCTGAGGATTAAGAGCCTCTGCAAGAACTCAGAAGTGGTAGCTTTGTAGTGGGGGGACTTGACCTTTGAACTTATCAATCAATAGCCCAAAATCCTAACTGCTGTACTCCAAACTTTATAAAACTTTTTTTTTCAAAGTTACAGCAAAATGTTTGCATTAAATGTCAATCATTACACATAAAAGCATAAAAACACCACAATGATCAAAAGGTCATGGGTTTGGATCCCCGTTAGACCACCACTGTGCTAAGACCCCTGGGCAAGGTCTTAACCACAGGTGTGCCTCTGTCCACCCAGCAGTATAAATGGGTACCAGTAAAAAAAAATAATAAAAAACCTGATAAGGTAACTTGCAATGGACTAGCATTCGGAAACTGGGATAAGCTCCAGCCTGATGAGTTAGTAGGCTCAGGTGTGAAAGACCAAACTTTTACATTTATATTAAAAAAATGACCAGCAGAAAAAAAAAACCTGACAGCTGCCTTAAATTTACCTTTTTAAAATGATGTAATATTTTGTTTTTAGACACATCATAGGTGAACACATCATTAGCTGGGCCATGTTTTATTCTTGGATTGTTAGTATACTTGTAATTGCCCAGTAGACAGGTGTGGAGAGTATATAGACACTACATACAGTTGAGCTTTCTTAAAAATAAATTTTTTAAATTACTGGTGGAGAAAAAATGCATTCACTGTCCTTTTATAATAATGTAATATTTTATATTATATATATAAATTGTTATAGGTGGATTTGCTAATACTGCGTAATGGTTAAAGCTGTGGCAAAGTGGGCAAGATTGCTTTCTTGCAGCTCCAGATTTTGAGATTTGAGCCAGAGCTTTGGTTACAGTCTCTGTGACCTTTCTCTCCATGTTTTCTCCAAGTCCATGAGGGCCTCCACCAGCTAGTCTTGTTTCTCCCACTAAAGTTAATCTTAATTGTGAATGAGTGTGTACATTTCTATCTGATGCCATCAATGGCACTGCTGTCTCATCCTGTCTCATTCACAACCATGATAAACTCTTGATCTGTTACATTCCCTACCAGGATCAAGCACTTACTGAAGATGGAAAAATGAGTAGCTTGATGCTGATATTCATGCACACTTATGCAACATCTAGATCTTCTAATCTGACTAGCAGTGGTAGAATGTTCACATTGGTACATGAGGCAGAGGAGTGTAAATGTAAATACATTTCTCCTTTTCAAGCATCATAGAAGAAATTTGAAGAAAACTAGTTGACTGGCGGGGCAGCATGGTTGTGTAGTGATTAGCATGTCTGCTAATGTCTGCAAGGGTCTGCATGTCTGCGAGGGTGTTCTGTGTGGAGTGTGCATGTTTTCCTTGTGTATTCATGGGTTTCCTCCGGGCATTCCAGTTTCCTCCTACACTCCAAAGACATGCCCAGTAGGCTAATTAACAATTTCAAATTTCCCCTAGGTGTGAGTGTGAGCATGTGAGTGTTGAGGGTGAATGGTTGTATGTGTGTGTTGGTCCCATGGTGGCCTGGCGAGCTACTCAGGTTGTACCCCGTCTTTGCCCAGTGACGGCGAAAATGGGCTCCAGACTCCCTGCGGCCCTAGTAGGATTAGGCATTGTGGCAAATGAGTGAGTGAAGATTGAGCAGTTAATTAGCATGAAAATGTGGATTAGAGTGTTTGCTGAATGATGTAAGTATTTATTTAACCCTTTCATTAAATGTCTCTACCCATATTATCCGGATAAATACTGCAGGTTAGCCAGAAACAGATCATAAAGTTTGAGTGATAGAATATTTAATAGTTATTTTCCCTTATAATTAAATTGGCTAGCCAGCTTGCAGGTAGAGATAAAATAATGACCCTTTAAATCAAGCACTGACTGTCATACCTCTGCTTCTAAATCAACACCAATAATCTCTCCTTTCTCACACACACGCACACGCATCCACTGCCCTTTAAAAACTTCAGTGCCACAAGTCTAATCACTATAAGAATAAAAAAGGGAGTAATCAACAGAAATATGTGCCAGTGCCCTGCAAAGACACACATACACAAAACAAGTAATCAGTGGGTGAAAGAAAAATATCAAGGGCATGTTTAAGTGATATAACATTCTGCCACAGGGCTCATTTAATATGATTCACAGGACTTCTGGGCTTTCTGCTGCCTGATTCTCAGTGTAATTCAGTAATTTGGTGAAGTATTTCTACACTGATCTGAAGGCCAGCTCCGTTCAATAGCACTGACAGAGGTTTTTACATTTGTGTTGAAAGTCAGCTATAAAGCTTGTGGGACAAAGAACAGCCCTGTTTACGCATGTGTAATATGAAAATTCTCAATCAGTGCATTTCATTGATGCATCTTTTAAATACTGGTTTCATTTGTTTGGGTTGGTTTCGATGACTAAGTTGGGGGAATAAGTATGGTAGGTGGATATAAAAACAAACAAACAAACAAAAAAAAAACAGGAGGTGTTACGTTCACCATTTACCACCATGTTGCCAGAAGGTACCTTCCTACATATTTTGAACTTCTTTGTATCCCACTCATTTCCTGGGCTTGTGCATACCTGTTCCAGGTTCTCACATTATAAGTGTCTCAATATACAGCTTCTGTTTTTTTCACCGTAGTACCTTAGCATCTGTTGGTGTATTTTTCTGCTGTTGACCTTGGCGTAATTTTTTCTCTCTCTCTTTTTTTTATCTTTTGTTTAAAAAAAAACCCTGCATCTGCATATCGCACTAAGTTGTACCAGAAGTAGACAGGGTGGTCACAATTCAATAAAGAATAAGACGAAAAGAATCAATTTCAGCAAACGTCATTCCACACACACGTAGACTTTAAATAAAATTCATCCATTCATTCTTTATGTGAACTTAATCTGAACCACTTAATCCTTATTAGCCGCAGGGAGGCTGATCTCAGTAATTGCTCTAATAAAATGTAAGTTGCATGGGCAAGGGTGAAAAGCAAGGGCAGTGATGGCTTAGTGGTTAAGGCGAAGGTCAGCGGTTCAGTCCCCACTATCACCACTGCTGGGACCCATGAGCAAGGCCCTTAATCCTCAATTGCTCAGTTGTATAAAAAATGATAATTGTAAGTCGCTCTGGATAAGAACGTGTGCCAAAAGCTGTAAGTGTAAGTTGCAAAAGCAGTGATCTCCCAGTGGTAGGGTGCTGGATTACTGATCTCAAGGTCAGGTGTTCAAGCCCCACGGTCACAGGGTCTTCACTGCTGTCCCCCCAGTGCAGCTAATTGGGTTTTCAAATGCCAGCCATGTCTCTCACTGTCTGTGGTCATGTTAAAGAACCATTACTGACTTTTGTCAAGAGTAAGCTGCATTGCTGTCAAAGTGTTTCTGCCCTGCGATGTCCTGGCAAGCTGTCCAGGGTGTACTCTGCCCTTGCTCAGAGTCGTTTGAGATGGGCGCCAGCCTCACCGTGACCCTAATGGGACTTAGCGGGTCAGAAAATGAATGAATGAATGAATGAATGAATGAGTGTTGCAAAAGATTTTCTTAAATGTGTGAAGTACAAAAAAAATCAACAACAAAACTTTTCTATTAATTAGTGCTCTTTTGTTGGATCAGACCTCATGGGCTAGCCTTCACTCCCATGCATGTCAAGAAGCCTGAGGTGCATGTGAATCTATTTCTGATTCACCTTTTCTCCTTCCTTGCACCATTTTTGGTTGGTATTAACCTCTGCATACCAGGAACATCACACAAGACCCACAGGACCCATGCTCTTAAATAGTCATTTAGCCATGAGGCTTAGGATAAAAGGCTGTTCCAAATTGCCCCTAGATGTGAGTGTTAGTGTGAATGGTTTGGTGTGTGTGTTGGCCCTGCAATGGCAAAGTGCTTAGAGTGTACTTCACCTTCGCTCATCTGCTGGGGTAGGTGCCAGCTTCCCTTCAACCTTAATAGTAGGATTCAGCACTTTGGCAGTGAGGGTGAATTTTGCATCTTAATTGCTATTAGGAAGTTACCCAAATTGCACGTCATCCATGCAAAGGCAAAAAAGTGTTATATAAAATATGCAATCCTGTAGCAATTTATTATCTCTTTTTACAATTGTAATGCTTTAGGAAATCAGGGCCTGCATGTGTTTGTTTCGCCTAAATATTTTTCCTAATTAACATCATCGTTGCTTGCAGCAGCCAAATTGTGAGACTTGGATCCATTTCCCTCAGCAATGACACCCAGCTAATTAACACATTTACTTTTTCGTATTTATTCCAAATCTGTTTGTTTCACACACTCGCTGTTTTGTATAAGCGAGTAATGTGTAGTGTGTGTATGTGTGTGTGTGTGTGTGTGTGTTGCACTTTAACTTGTTATTAAAGCAGCCTGCTCTGTTAGTATTCATGCTATACATTATTACCTCTGCACAAAATGGAGTTTTGAAATCATTGTGAGTTTTTCTGGGAAATTCTGATCACATTCATGCATGGATTTTCACCAGTCTCGGTGGGGACACTATGGATGGGTTAAATGCAGAAGCCAGATTTCCCTTGCAGGATTAATACAGTGGAACAAAATCAAAACCTACAGTAGACATGTACAGTTTATTGCTGTCTAGTCATTGTTTTCAAAAACATCTGTTTTTCTCATTCACATAATAACGGTTTAAAATTTCTCCACTTTGGCCAGTATTTTTAGTAAAGGCTTAGAGTCAAAACCTGGACCGACCAAATATCTGCAGCTTTCAAAAATATCCTTATACATGTGAAGTGTGTGCGTGTGTGTGTTTTGAAATGAAGTTTTGACTGGAGATGAAAAGTTCAGTGCTTGCAGACGAATAACAGGTTGCTGAGGCTAAAATAAACAGCACTGTCATCAATCAGCGTCAGAGAAGGTCAGTGTCCACAGAATACACACGCGCACACACACAGAGACTTATTACTTATGCACAAGCAGGCAACATTTTACTGAAATGCAGTGCCATATTGAATATGCAGGCAAAACTCAGTCCTTCAATCTCTCTCTTTCTCTCTCTCTCTCTCTCTCTCTCTCTCTCTCTCACACACACACACACACACATGCACACAGTGGAATGACAGATTGGTTTAGTGAGTATCTATGACAGCTCAATAGACTCTGTTAGTACAAATACTGCCAAGAAGGCGGAGAGGATACCCAAAACATGGATGAAGGGAACTCTGGGAAGCAGGAAAACAGTAAAGTAAAAAAAAAACTAAAAACAAGCAGATGGATAACTGCACCCAGAAAATGAAGAACTTATAGACAAGAAGTTATTGTCAGCAAAAATAAAACAAGGGCAATATCAGCTATAAGAAGAAACTACGTACTAGGATCTTAACCAAAAAAAACAAAGAATGAGGGGAGGAGAGAGAGGTGATCATGAAGAATGCAAAGAAGTAAGAACACTTTCAACCTGTTGTAACACCTCTCAGGTGTAGGATACTGAAGACAGTAGTGGGAGACAGTGAGAGACATGGCTGGCATTTGAAAACCCAGTTAGCTGCACTGGGGGGACAGCAGTGACAACCCGGATACTGCAGGTGTAGATTATCTCAGACTAGGCCTTCTTCAGTTGGATGTTAAACATAGTTAAACATTTCTTTCTCGTGTCAACTAAGGGAGTTTGTCCTTGCCACTGTTGCCACGGACTTGCTCATTAGGGATGTGTGGGGTTTATAAAAGAAATGAATTCATTCATTCCTTCATTTTCTAAGCTGCTTAATCTTAATTAGGGTCACGGGGAGGCTGGTACCCATCTCAGCCGACTCTGGGTGAAGGCGAGGTACACCCTGAACAGCTCGCCAGACCACTTCAGAGTAACATTCACACAATTTACACTCATACCTAGGGTCGATTTGTAACAGCCAATTAGCTTTTCAGATAAAGCTGAATTGATCTGAATTGAATTGAATTTCTGTGTGGATTCTGTGTGGTACTCCAGTTCCATCCTACTGTTGAAAGACATGCATATTAGGCTAATTGGCTGTTCCAAATTGCCTCTAGGTGTGAATGTGTGCACAACATGTAGAACCTTTGAATACAATGGGTTACCACAGCAGAATGCCATGTTTCCATGCCACTTAATTAGAATTGCAACTGGACAGTTAAAGAGAAAAAAAAGATGGGTATTTTCCCCCCTCTCCAGTCACTGTCTGTTGTAAGTGTCTATGAGAGAAGCTGGGCAGGAGAGGGCACTTCTTATTTTCTTTATACCTTTTCTGTGTGTGTGGATGAGTGTAAGGACTCAAAGCCTTATTTATCACCCATGTGATTACATCGCTTTGTGCGTAATAATGGGATTTGTTAGGGTTTATGTATGCATAAGCCAATGCGTATATTTTTGCATTTTTCAGACCAAACATACACAGGAAGTGTAACTACACATCAGGGAGACATGGAGTCGTAACAACTGTGATTGGTCTGTTTGTTAGAATCGCGTTTCCTTCTCTACATTTCCGGAGGCTATTTCTTCACAAAAATCTGACACCAGTCACGATACTGTGTAAATATAAGTATATGAAGCACGAGGCTCTACAGTGGCTGCAGTTAATTATAACAGCCAGGTTAATCCTGCATCTAATCCTGTGGATTTAAACACTAGTTACAGTGAAGTGCTTCAAGCTGCTCGTAGGCTACAGCTGAATACAGACGAGTTAAAACACTTCAGAAATGCTTTCAGTGAGAATTTATAATTAATCACAAGAGATTTCTTTTTCCCCGGTAAATTCGTTTCAAAACATCATTTTGTCCATGTTATTTTCTTCTCATTATTCCTACACTGGGACACAGAACTCGTATTCCAATTAATAAACAAAGAACTAGAAAGCCTGTAAATTATAACTATAAAACTATAAGGCCGAATTCCTGCTCCCACTGCAACAGTTTTACTATTTTGTCTGCTTCCTGCAAACCTGATCTAACTACCATCCCTTCATCCATTTGTTGAACTGCTCAATGTCTCAATGCTGTTTCTCTCTTTTCTCTCATAGTTTTCTTTCTCTGCTAATGCTCTCTCTCTCCCTCTTGCTCTCTCTCAGTGCTCTCTCTCAATTCTCTTTGTTTCTCTCTCTCTCAATGCTCTTTTAATGCTTTCTCAATGCTCTCTCTCTCTCTGTCTTTTTCTCAATGTTCTCTACCGCTTCATGCCATAATCTCAAAGCTCCACTTCATGTAATTGATTTCCAAAATATCCTGCACCATCGTAACAGAATTGATTATTCATTCATTTATTTATTTATTTATTTGTTTATTTATTTATTTATTTATTTATTTGTTTGCTTATTTATTTATTTGTTTGTTTGTTTGTTTGTTTGTTTGTTTGTTTATTAGCAGTCAAATGCATCACAACTAAAATAATGACTTTGAAAATGAAAAATAGTAGAAAGTATAGATATTTATGTCAAAATGTATGAAGTAAAATTTGTACTCAAGTAAAATCTATAAATAAGATAATCTGGGTTTATTATCTCTAACTAAGAAATTAAGAGTTAGGGGGCAATTAGCTACTTATAAGAAACTAAAAACTGTGGGATTAGAAATCAGATATTAGAAGGTAATAACCTAGGACTAGAAGTTATGACTAGGAAACGAAGAAATGAAGACTATGAGCTCGAAAAAACCCTGAAAAAGAGGACTATAAGCTATATGTAAAACTATGAAGTAGAACACAAAGAGCTATAACAAGTTTAGTGGTTTAAGAAGTTAATAATACAGTAATTATGACTCACATTTCCTACATTAGATACTACTGACTGATTCAATGGCTTTGTTTACACAGCAGCACAAATCTGATTAATGAGTCAGATCCTATTTTGACTTTAATCCAATTTTAAGATAATAGCAAATTACACATAAATTACTTGGATGTTTGATTAGCCATATTAGTTATTACAGTAATGTTAATAAATATAGATAAATTAATTAGTTATTTACCTTAGTGGATTATATTTTACTTACTCACTCACTTGCCGAACTGCTTAATATTTTATTCAGAATTATTATCTCATATGAGACTGGGCGAAGACCAGTACACCCTGAACAGGTTGTCAGCCCAGTACACACTCACATCCACACCTGGGGGCAATATGAAACAGCCATTTAGCCTAATGTGCATTGTAGGAGGAAGTGTGGATTGTATTAGGAAACTGGAGTACCCAGAGGAAACCTACACAAGCACGGGGGAAATGGGCAAACACCACACAGAAACACGCGAGCCGAGGACTTGAACCCAGGACCTTCCTGCTGTGACGCGGATATGCTAAGCCTTACGCCAAGGTGCCGCCCTGGATTATACTTTACCAAAAGACACTGTACTGTCACAGTACCAGGCATTTAAGACAGTTTTTTTTAACCAAAGCAGCATGACAGATCATATATCCATTGCTCTATTTCCTGGATCTCTTTTCCCCTGAACTTTTTTATGCATTTCTTATAAATGTATGACATGCAGTTGCATGATAAATAATTCAATTTGACTGAGTTGCATGTCTGGAAATTCTAATCAGATTTGAAACCAGAGTTAAATGGGCCTTGAACTGAGATTTTGTGTGGGTTTTTGCTGTTTAAATTGGGTTGAAATTGCAGAAAGTCTTTACTTGACAAATTAGATATGCTAGAAAATCGGATTTGAACTGCCGATCTGTTCAAAACCAAAACAACGCAACACAAGACTGAACAGTGCAGGATTCTTAGCCATGCTACAGCAGCAATCTATAGCTCAATTTAGACATGCCCTATAAAAATGGGTGCTGGGTCACCCTTCTGTCCATACACACACACACACACACACACACACACACACACCTCTGATCACTCATCCGAGTCCTGCATCAGCTGAGTAGGTTTCACAGACTGCTGAGTGGCTCTGTGTAAGTGTCTTTATGCCATCTCGTTTCGGAGCACTTAAACACTGACTTGCGTTAATTACCAGCCCGTAATTATCTTTGGTGAGTAGTTTGTGGATCGACGGCACGTGTTCAGGCATGAACAATCATCCATGACCCTGCTGTGTGAGGATGCCTAAGAGCAGTGGATAATTGTAGTCATTTATATTCTTCAGGTGGTATCGATGTCCAAACAGCAGTGCGACACAAGGGGTGACATTTCGAGTAAGCACGCTCGTTCCACACAGCACACGAGAGAGGTAATAGAAATCGTTCGAGTGGGCTACTTCAGCAGCGTGTGAAGCAATTGCTTCCCAAAGCTATATCTCAGATTATTCACCGTGTACTCTTTTCTTACACAATTTATAGGATAAACATGACGGGGTGTGTTATAGAAAAATACTCAACGACAGTGTGGTGTGACGGCGTTACTATTTATTCTATTTGACAAAAAATGTCAATTATTTAGGTTTTATGATTTATTTTAATTGTTATAGCTAAGGGCAGCACAGTGGTTAAGAAGTATGAACCGCCATCTCATATCAAACAGGTTCTCGGTTCGACCCAGTCGCTTGATGCATGTTGTCTTCATGCCTACATGGGTTTCTTTTTACAGCTTACTGACATGCAGTTTTGGTTACTCTAAACTGCCATCAAGTGTAAATGTGAGTGTGCATCTGCCATCTCTACCGTGACCTGCAATGGATGAAAGATAAAAGATGTATTGGTGAGGCAGCAGGTTAGTGATCTAAAGGTCGGTGGTTCAATACCCAGTACCACCACTATTGGGCCCTTAAGCAAGGCCCTTAACTATGAGGGTTTTTTATACAAAAAAATAAAGATTAATTTGTCAAACGTGTGTGTGTGTGTGTGTGTGTGTGTGTGTGTGTGTGTGTGTGTGTGTGTGTGCGCGCACAATATATATATATATATATATATGTGTGTGTGTGTGTGTATGTGACTGACAAAGATAGAAAGATCAAAACATGATACGGCTTCTCTCTCTTTCACTCATTCTGTGTGTGTGTGTGTGTGTGTGTGTGTGTCTGTGTGTGTGTGTGTGTGTGTGTGTGTGTGTGTGTGTGTGTGTGT
>JBCNYG010000002.1:13925159-13942524 GCA_039654305.1 Porochilus rendahli | reverse complement strand
GAGTCGGCTGAGATGGGCGCCAGCCTCCCCGTGACCCTAATTAGGAATAAGCGGTTCAGAAAATGAATGAATGAATGGTTCCCTATGGAGAACGGTGGTGGCCTGGTGGTAGGTTGCTGGATTACTGATGCAAAGGTCGGGGGTTGAAACCCCACTAACTCTGGGTTGTCGTTGCTGTCACCCAGTGCATCTAACTGGGTTATCAAAGGCCAGCTTTGTCTCTCACTGTCTGTGGTGAGAGGAATGTAAAAGAACCATTGGCTGCATTACCATCCATGTGTTTCTGCCCCGCGAGGGGTTGGCGAGCTGACCAGGGTTTACTCTGCCCTCGCCCAGAGCCGGCTGGGATTGACCCTAATTAGGATTAAGAGGTTCAGACAATGAATGAATGTGCTGTGCTGTAGATTAAACTACCCATCAGTAGAGAAAGTAATTAAAATGAACTCAACCTTAAACAACTTTAGCATTACCATGCAACATACACATTAAAGCAGCAGTAAGATTAATCCAAAACATCACTCCTTTTCTGAAGCGCTCACACTCACACCTGGGGCAATTTGGCACAGCCACTTAGCCTAATGTACATGTCTTTGAAATGTGAAAGAATACCAGAGTACACTGAGGAAACCCTTACAAACACAGGGATAACATGTAAGCTCCACACAGAAATTTCTGAGCTGGAATTGAACCCAACGTTTTCTTGCTGTGAGGAGGACGTGCTAATTACTACGCCACCATGCTGCCTCATGTAGCAAACAATCAGTTTCAATACTTCTGAATTCTCATGGTTTTGCTATGCTAGCTAATTATTTTACATGCTACCATGCCACCCTATACAAAGATAAAATATAGATTTAGGTCTATGCTTTTAGATTTACTGTTTAAAAATGGAGCTTTTATATGATTTCCTTTATTTAACAATTTTTGGTGGGAACTCTCAGTCCTCGTACTTATCCTAATTATATATCAACATTAATTCATTTCCATAGCTTGTTTAAAATGAGGTAACCAAACACACATTCTTAATCTCAACATGTAAAGTACACCATTAAGAAACCGAAGGTTTAGAGAACTTTTCAATAACACTAGAATATCATTAGTTGTTTGTTTATTTCACATCATTAACGATAATATTACATCATGTGACCTGACTATTACATGCCTCTTGATCTCTGTATTACTCTCTCCCAGAAATAAATTCTTACGGTTTTACTTTTTTCGAGGTATAAAATTTTCAAAGAATAACTCGGGGTTTCCATGTGTACATGTACGGACCTACGTATGCTATTGGATTTTTCTTGACTTTCCGAATGCAACTTGATGGTTAGATGCTTTTTCCTTATCAATGGTGCTTTGCGCCTCGCAGGAGCTCTGCTATTATAGTAATATATTTTATGTAATTAAATGTCACAGAAAAAAAGACTAATCACTGTACACACCTTTAAAACAATCATCAGTGATGGTTCATTCATTCACTTCTCTGAGTGTTTATTAGAGCTGGGTGGTTTGACTGATTGCTGTCGCTGAGAAGAGTTTGAGTTCAAAGGGAGAACAAAACAATACTTTTTACTAAAAAAATATATTCCACCAAAATCTACAAAAGGAAAAAACATTTAACTGGCACACTGGGCTTCTGATGGTATCTTGAGTATCTGAAATAATTTTAATTAAATGTTATTAAATAGAGTATGTGTTCCACACTAGACACATTAAAGTGAAAATATTAGAAATATATTATTTTCTTAATTATTTAGAATGTAATTTACAGCCTTTTTGGGTTGTGCATTTGAACATGCAGTAGTTTGAGGTGTGCATTTAGTGTTTTGGAGCACAGCAAGCACTACAGGGGAAGAAAAACTCTGAAAACAGGAGGATGGAGAGAAGCAGTGGTGTGGTGTGTCCTTGGAAAAGAGCAGATGCGAGAAAACACTGTTGAGAACCACGCAAACAGAATCTCTAATGCACTTCAGTTCAAATAGACTCCTGCAAAATCTTATTTCTCTCTCTCCCTCTCTCTCTCATCTTCTAATTCCCCTCTTCTTCTTCTATCTCTGTTTTTCCACCTTGCCTTGCCTCCACCAGTCTCCTTGTGTTCTTCCAGCTATCCCTCTGACCTTTCTAACCCTCATACCTCTGTAATGTCCTCACCTCCTTTTGCCTCTTTCTTTTCTTTTCATCCGTCTGTCAGACCTCTGGGTTTCCTTACACTCATACGTGCAATTTGATTTGGTTCGAATTGGCACTTAGATTGTGCTACAGGACAAATCATACAATGTGAAAATTAAGCAAACTGATCAGCTATATGCATATAATCTGGAACAACAGGCTACCCACTTGGCAGGGATGAAACACATTGTGCCCCCATAGAGGACACATTTTCTTGTAGGGGCACCTACACAACAGCTTCCTACATGTCTTTGCCAAGAGGGCACTTCATCTCATTTAGGGCAAAATTGTCAGATTATTACTATTATATGAAAACCTATTGGGAACTATACTCAGTACTGAAAGGGCACCCTATAGGAAACCTCATTACATTTTCTTGCACCCCAAATGGTACAGTTTGCAAGGCAGCTTTCTTGCATGTAGAACACACTTCAAGTTTTCACACATGTAGAAGCGCTTACAGTGCACTGCTTTGCAACTGCTTCGCGGCAATGTTACTTGCATAAAATTGAGCTGAACTGCATAATTCTTCACTAATAGTGCACCCTAGAGGGCACCTCATCATGTTCACTCACACACAGGAGGCACCCTAAAGGACACTTCATTCAATTTTCTCACATGTGGCACCCTAGGGAACATTTCATCATGGTTTTTCCTTTTGAACAGCAGCCATCAGGGCACTTTGTCACATTTTCACCACTGTAAATGTGCCCTAGATGGCACTTAATCATTATATTTACAGTGGTGGCACCCCACTCAGCATTTCAACAGTACCTGTCAAAATAAACCTACTGGATCTCTGTGTACAAACATACAAGGATAAAATAAAAAAAATATTCCAGAATGTGCTAAAAGGAGTCCACACTTTGTGTGTGTAGTGATGTTTGAATTGACAAGTACTGCAACCCTGTGCAGACGTTAGTTCTTTAGGAAGATCGTGTGAAAAAAGGGGTGATGATCTCCCTTGACATGTCTTTACCCTGGATATATACACAGGACTTGGATGGACAGCAGACTGTAGACAATTTGGTGCTGCAGCTTTTCCTGCCAGAGTCAATGTTGGCTGTGTAATTGGCTGTAGGAGGTTGAATTTTTTCTGCTGTCACAGGAAGAACCTCCTCTGCTGACTATTCGCAATGATGCAATGCATGTGTTCATCTCACCTGAGCTGGGACAGGCTGATGTCATAAATTACTCACTGTCTTGACATCTAAACCAATTTAAAATAAGTCTGATGTGTTCAAGTGGGTCTTTCTTGAACGTTTCCTTTCCTATTTTTTACCAAGCTCTCCCAGTGTGATCACAAAACTCCGCCTCCTCTGAGTATTAAAAGCACACCTCGTTCCCAATAACGGAATCATGGAAGTCTCTGTTCTATAATTGCCACACAGTAATAATAATAATAATGAGGATGATAATAATAAGCAGGGTGGAACGGTGGACCTCTGGGTGTCTCGCACGTTTTAGTTATGTGTTGCCCTGTGATGATTTGGCAAGCCCAGTTTGGTTGAGATAGGTTCCAGCCATCCTGCGACCCTAATAGTAGGATCAAGTGTGATGAATCATATAATGAATGAATAACAAATGAATAATAAGCTATTCATTGTGATAGGGTTATACATGTTAAAATAAAAATTTCAATTTCAGTGATGAAGTGATTTGATCTTGGACCTGGAGTTGGAGCCTTGAAACACCTGCCTCTATTTATTTTCTTTTTGGGAGGGAGTTAAGGGACCGGGGTAAAAAAAAAAAGGTTTATATACATTTGCAAGGTAGTCTATAAAGTTCATAGCTATGACACTTACTGACTTTCTTGGGTTTTCCAGAAATGACAAGGGAGGGGAGGAGAAGGAGATGAACGAGGCATTGGACAGTGCTAGTGTGAAGTGCAATTGTAGGACTATATATGTATATGTATATATTTTTTTTAGTTACTCCAAACTTTCCATGTTAGACTGTTTTCCTTGATTATATCCTTATACCTTTAAAATGGCAGGTCTTGTGGGGTGTTCCTAGTATGCAGTGGTAAGTACCTACAAAATATGGTCTAGGAAAGAACAACCAATGAAGTGGCAAGAGTACCCAAGGCTCTTTGATGCATATGTGGGGCAAAGGCTAGTACATTTGATCTGATTCCATGAAAATGCTACTGTGGCACAAACTGCTAATGACCGAAAGGAGTCAGAACACGCTGTGTATTGCAGCTTGCTGTGTATGGGGCTGCCTCACAGAAAACCATTCAGGTGGTGTTAATGTAATGGCTAGACCATCCTTTTTGTCTCCCTCTTTCTCTTTTCCTCTCTCATCAATTTGCCATTCGACTTGCATAATTGTTGTTTTGTGTGAATTGTTTTATTTTCTTTTACTTTCTAATCTCCATCTTTGTGCCTCTGCATCCCTCTGCTCTTTTCTCTCCTTCTCTCTCTTTTCCTGTGTTTCTCTCTTCATCTCTTTCGATTTTGCTCTTTTTCTGTGACATTTTTTTGACTTCCTATCCCCGTCTGTTTATCTCCCACTTTCTACTCTCATCTTTCCCTCTCCTCTTTCCGTGTCTATGTCTATATATGTCTTTATCACAAGAGTAGCAGGTAAAATAGTTGGTGACTGCACTTCAGTGGCTGTGGCTATGGCAACAGTGCATTATCTGGTTGCCATGGCGTTGAGTCCCCGCCTCACAGAAAGGCTGTAATTAACCCTGATCTCATATAATAGACATGATCCAAAATAAAATACTCTGAAGTTTGCAGATATATAACTTTTCAGCCAATTTAAGCCTTAAGTTTAATTTTCTTTTCCTTGTTAGAAATTGGTGTTGGCATTAATAAATAATTTAAGAAAATAAATCGCTAGAGGGATGGGGTGGCATGGTGGCATAATGGTTAGCACCACCGACTCACAGGAAGAAGGTACTGGATTCGGGCCTGAGCCCGCCAAGCGCGTTTCTGTTTGAAGTTGCATGCTCTCCCTGTGCTTGTGTGGATTTCCTCCGGTTTCCTCCCACTGACCAAAAACATGCACATCAGGCTAATTGGATAGTCATGATTGCCCCAAGGTGTGAATGGGCGGGGGGATGAATGCTTTTTTAAAAAAATTTTATATTTAGATGGGGCCACACACACACACGCACACATACACACACACTCACACACACACACACACACTTGTCAATAAGTGTGACTCTTAAAAAGAGTATATTTATATTTATAAGAGTATACTTATATTTGCTTTTAATAATATTGACTAATACATTTTGGAAAGCACCCTGACAGATGTGTCTCCTATCGACCAAAAGCCTGATTTAACCAAAAAGTGCTTTATCACAGAACACTATCCATGTATTTAGGAAAAGTGCTACTTTTACCTTATTATGGCCGACCAGACCAGTTTTATTAAGGCTTGGAACTCCTGAGATAATATGACCAGGTTCCTTAACTGCAAGGATCCTGCCTTTGTTCTTTCTCTTGAAGCCGAGTAGGCATTTGAGCAGGTCGAGTGGTCCTACTTATTTTATACATTAAAGAAATTTCATCTGGGGGTAACTTTTTAAAGTTAGGTCAGAGTCCTTTTTTATTCTCCAGTGGCAGCAGTTCTGCTTAATGAGATCTACATGGGACCTAGCCTTTCCACTGTGGGAACAAACTGGTCAACCCTCTTAGTGTGCTGCTTTTCGATATTACTATTGAGCCACTGGCCCAAGCAATAAGGCAGAAGGCTCTAATATTTGCTATTCTGGTTGGAGAAAGGAAGCATTAAATTACCCTTTATGCTGAAAATGTGTTTATATATTTTATCATTTTACCACAAGCCTCCATTCCCTGCTTGACCCAAGCCATTTCAACATTTGCCACTTAGCCACTTAGCTAACTTAGCTAATTGGTTAAATCAGATGTGTTGGAAACAAGGAAAATGCTAAAATTTGCAACGCAGGGGTCTTTCAGGACCAGGGTTGAGAACCTCTGCTTGAGAACCCCAAACGATATTACTCGACATCTGGGTCTGATGTCTAGAATTTCATGATGATAAATGTTATATCCTGTGGAGCAGATGATTTAATTTCCGACCCTTTCCAGAAACCGTTCACATGAGGACAAATACCATTTTAATGAGGGCCATCCTTTACAGGGTAGGATGGGTAGGATTGCCCTAATTAAAATGAACATTCTGCTCAAACTAATCTACCCACTGTGCCCAAGCGCAACACAAGTGTATTAGCTAGTTTTATACCAATGCAGTCGTCATTTTAATGACCAGACTTTACTTTTGAATTGCAATCCTTTGAGCAGCTGCAGCTACCAAAGATATGGCTTGGGTAAAATTTTAATTTTATTTTATTTTATTTAAGATATTTTCAAATTTCAATTCACCAGTCCAACCCTCGATTCCAACCCTCACCTATGGTCATGAGCTATTAGACCAGAAGATAATAATTCAAATCATCAATTATTAATGATAATTTGATGATGAAGATGATTTGATGATCTGAAAAGTTAGATTTTATGTATGACCTTCTTGGTCTTCAGGATGGTTATATTATGAATGCCAAACACAAGATGCTTTTTATTCTACTGAGTTTTGCTGCTAAGCAGAATATATCAGCTCTTTTGGATGTAGGATCTTGCTGAAAAAATAAAAAGCCATGGCATAACCTTGTAAGGGAAGTATTCCCAATGAATAGACCTTATTCAAACTGGGGTGGAGGTGGGATGCAATTGCAGATAAAAATATGTGAAATCTTGTCAGACAAATCCAAAATTCAGTAAAATGGCACAGGTAGAGGTCATAAAACTGACAAACAGTACATTCATTCATTTGCCAAGCTATTATATCTTACAAGGTCAGAGGAGGTCGAAGCCTATATCAGTCGACACTGGGTGAAGGCGGGGTAAACCATGAACAGCTCACCAAGCCATCGCAGGGCTGATAAACATCACAGTTTAGATATAATTATTATATACACAATAAATAATGTACTAATCATAAAAGCTGCAATGTTTGGTTTTCACCTGTTTTAATTTGGAGTATGAATGTTCCTCAGTTGCTGTGACACTGGAAGAGAATCATATAATGTATGCAAAATAAACATGCTAAAAAAAAACAAATATACATTAATATTGAAAGTATAGATGGTAGAACTATGTTTTATAATTTGTAGAGCTTTGTAAGTGTCTCTGTGGAAATTCATACTGCTTACCACTGGTCTGCAGAATGTATTCACAATGTCCCATATGGAATATCCTCTCCTGTAAAGTGTATCTGAAGCTCGTGTCTCATTGTTTCCAGAAAACTTTATTTCGCTAGTATTCTTGCAGAGTTGGGAAAGCATGGACAGCAATAGATGATGTCACATCAAACATAAACTTTACTGGCACATTTCTCCTCCTAGCTTGTCCAGGGAATTCAGGTGGGGAGGGGAGGGGTCAAAGCCCAGTGATGCTGTCTTCTCTGTAACCTCTTTGAAAATGTACTCAAACCCTACCTTTGTTCTGCTGTGAGTCAGCCTCTGCAAAACTCCATCTTTGACTTTCCAGGCTTCTGCCAGATTCATGGATTTTTGCTGCGGTGCATTAGAAGCAGTTGCAGTTACCTGGATGAACTTAGATTTGATTCTCTTGAATAGAAGCTTTGCATCTCTGAGTCTGGGAATGTTACATCTGACGAGTCTGGGAATGTTGCTGAGACATTAGCTGAAGGAACTCTATGGCTGCCTGCAGGCTTTTTTAAAGAGTCTTTGAAGGCAGTTTCTTTGCAGGCCCATTAAGTGTCTGACGGTTCAGTATGCAGATCTGGGTGCATTCTTTTTAGTGTTTCAGTATAGAGTGTAGTTTTCATAAGTTGTTTTTTCAACAAAAAAAAGATGATTGCAAAGAGCAAAAACCTCCACAAGGCCATAAGGGCCCTTACATTATTGAGCTGTTCATGTTGTACAATTCAGAATTTTAAATAAATTTGTCCACTTTCAGAAGGAAATTCTGAATAATTCTGTGTACAAAATGTTGAGATATAGCACTTTTTACAAAATCATCATTTCTGACCTTGACCAAGTTTTAGAGGTAAACTTATTTTCTACACCAACATTCTGGGATTCTACATGCCTGGTGTAAAGTAGAACAACATCCGATATAAGATTTGGCTGAGATATGATTTTTTAAGTCTTGTACCATTTAAAAATATAGACTTTTTTCAGGATTTCAGTATATTTTCCCAGCATGATCCTACGCATGGATCATCTCCAAAATGTAATGGTATGTTACTTGTACCACAACCAACTTTAATAATAAATAACCAGTTTAGTTAGTTATTGAGTTATATTGCAGACCAACAAACCAAAAACAGCTAAAAACTATTTAATCAACACAGATGAAAATAAAACCTACTGGCAGAGGTAAAAGAAAGAAAAAAGAAAGAAAAAAAGAAAATTACAAAACAGATGTATAACTTTTTGCAAGATTAGGGAAATATGTCAGGCAGCGCATGTAAAAGGTCATTGAAGTTTGTCTGAAGTCTCTTGTAGCACCCACTCATGACTGCAGTACCATCATAACCTTGACCAAGAATGTTATTTATTTCTAGATCATTTTTATCCAGTAAAGTCATTACTTAAATTTCAAGAGCATCTCTGCTTTTGATTGCTTAATGCATATCTGAATGAAGTGCTCTTTGATTTTCATGTTGTGTACATATCCGGCAGAAAGAGAAACATTGTTCATAGTGTGACATATTTGTGGTTTCATCCATGAATATGAAAAAGATTTTGCTCTGTTGGATTTCTGTTTGGATGACATGTCTTACTGATATGACCCAAACTGTTATTAAATCAATCTCAGTTTTGTTTCTGAGCAGTGCTACAAGGGGTGATTTTTGAGTTTCCTCTTTCGTCTCTTTTTTATGGCAACAAGGCGTGATTTAATTACACATTCATACTTGCTGAAGAACCCCACCAAGTCTATGATAAATTTCATCAACTGTCTCAAAAGACATATCCTGTCTTTCCAGGTAAAGTGTAATGGCAATCAAATGAGACAAAGTTTCCCTCTTTCTCTCCTTCTGTTTTTCTTTCACAGCTCCAAACTCAAGGTCACTCATTTCAAAAATTGCCTCCAGCATCTTTTCCAAAATCTCACCATACTACATGTGAGACTCTATGGCACTTTGGTAATTATACCCTTATACCTGTTTTCCAGGTGTTACAGCTCTTGCGTTTAATACGTAATAAAAAAAAAAAGAAAGAAAAAAAGGTGGCAGCTGAAACAAAATTTGGCATGAGTGGTATAAATCAACTGGCCAGTCAGAATTGTCCATAGTTGTGCCCTTATTGTGAGTGTGAATTATTTTTCATTTCATCCTGTTTCACCCTGTGACTAATTCACAATTGGTTCAGAGTATCACCCACCTACCCCTCACACCCTAAGACTGTTTTCAGCTTCCTTCATGACCCTGACAGATAAGCAGTATAAATAATAGATGAATGGATATATAATATACATTTTAAAAAATATTAGAGATCTTGAGTGATTACTATTATTGATTATACTCTACATGTTGTCACTGAGTTCATACAGCAGAGACTTTAGTGAACATAAATGAACACCAGCAGCAGGCAGTATCCTCCACGTACCGTTCCACATGATGAGTGTTACAACTTGGAACTGAAATAAACTTAACAGTGATTACAGTACATGTCAAAAATCTTTTTAACATGGGGCATAATACTGAAATTGCAAATCGATATAGTTTGCATAATTATTACTTCCACTAAGGGAAAATTAGTCATGAGTGTGTGTGTGTGTGTGAGAGAGAGAGCAAGAGAGAGAGAGACAGAGAGACAGAGAGAGAGAGACCAGGATAACTTGAAAACTAAGGGAGGGTTTAAATGAAAGTTTCATCACATTCGGGTCCTGGACCGAGAAAATACTGATAGAATTTTGGCCATGATCTGGAACCGGATCCAATTGGGTTTTAGAGGGTTTTTTACATTCTGTGATGGGGCAAGGAGACGTGAAAAAAAAATAGTACAGTATAATAGCAAATACATACACACCGTGCGATTGACCACCATTTTCTTCATCATGTAGAGTTCTGACCTGTACTGACATTTTTGTGATGAAGAGTAATTACCCCTATATTTTGCTTGACAGTATGAGTTTTGAGTGTATTGTCCAAAATGTGTACATGAATATAAAAATAAACGATTAATAGTGATGGATAGCTGGCACTGGACCAATCACACTCACACCTAAGGGGCAGTTTGGAAGAGCCACTTAGCCTTATGTGCAGGTATTTGAACTGTAGAAGATAACTGGAGTGCTTGGAGCCTAAAAATTATTCAAGTTCAGAAAGGGTCAATATTTATGCCAGGCAGTGTATAGATTATTTTTATATTCATTACAATTACACTTTATGCACATCATTGCTGGAGTATATTGTAGAAAAAGAATCTGCCAGCTAATAGCACCAGAAAAGAATAAAATGTACTGTGCATGTGTGGGAAGAACCTCCTTAACTTTGCTAGAATTCTATTAATATTCTATTTTATTCTATTCTAATAAAATATAGAATTTTATTAGTTTTTACTAGAACATCAACCATTTTAGGAATAAGGTTGATGAGAATAATGCTGAAACTCATTTCTGTATTATATATAGTTCAAAGGTGGGTTCTGGTGTAACTATTACCTCTGAGTCAAGTGATATTCCTTCCTGGATCCGCCGATCAATCACTGACAAATGATATGATGATATCTCTTTGTGGCTCTTCACACTCTTGTCTCTATGTAATACACTATTATGTACAGGGATACCCAAAAAAACCTAAAGAAGAGGCATGAGAGGCGGTGCTGAGGTCTGTTGGTAGGCTAACCCCAACTTGAACACCTTAATACCACATATCTCAAGGATGGTTGGAAGTGCTGAGGGAAATGTTTCTGGATCTGGTGATCTTGTTGCGTGGTGATGTTTGGTGGCCAGTCCGGTCCCCTCACCTCGCTCCTTTTGATTAGAAACCACCTCCAAGCATGTATGGACAATGACAGCCACTATTTGCGTAAGTTCATCTTTAAAACATGATGTACAAAAATGGTCCTGAAAGCAGTTTCATGTGCGCAAATAATCATTTTATAATGTTTAACACTTTTTTAACATTTAACTTCAGAATGTTGGACTTACTTACTAAGTTACGCGGTATGTAACACTATTCATCCGATGTTTACCCATGATGCTCCTTGATGGAGCCTAATGATTTATTTATATTCGACAGAGCCCCAGCAAGTCTTTGCATAGATTTTCTTAACTGTTGTAAATAGTTATCCCTTCCTCTGATCCATTTAATCTTCTCTCAGTGGGGATTGTTAATTAATTTCTCGGAGATAACAGGAGTGGCTATGCACAGTGAGAAAAATTACTGGTTTGTTGCCGATTTTCACGTAAATATTTTGCTTGTATCTTCCTCTCTATCACTACCTTATCTGGGTCAAGGACCTCATCAATGAACCACGAGGTGCTCGACTGCTGTGATGGAACTAAACTACCGATGAAAGATTATCTGCTTCCTGAGTGTTATCTGATGTACTTCAGAATGTTCACAGCAAATAACAAGGCTTTATTCTCGAATCTCCCTGGACTTCGCAGTACAAAGAAGGAAAAAAGGAAAAGAACCCGTACCCTTTAACCAATAAATTTTTTAACCTATTTCTAAATGTGCTGCCCATAAACCTGCCATTGTGTATATTACAGAGGGTAGGACATTGAAATACGACATTAGATTAGAGTCAGAGTCATATGTTCTAGTGAGGTATTGGCTACAGGCTTAGCATGCACATATATACATAAATGTGACAGGGGCAGTTTATTTAAAAATGCATTAATGCAAATTAAAGGATGAAAGAGATGTTTTCTCGAGGGTTCTGCAGTGCTGAAGGCCTCACTTCATCAGGGAAAGCCAGAAAAATGCCTGTCTCAAAGATTTTTTAAAGTCACAACACTGAATGTAATATAAAATATTAGTTCAGAGGAGAAACTCTGATTTCGGTGGAGCCCCGGGCTCAGTATAGAGCAAAAAACATGTGATGTGGCCTTCAACATCCAACCAGTCTATACTCACTTGTCAGGCAGCTTGCGTGTCAATTCGAAAGCAGAAAGCTGCCCATCATTTACTCCGCTGTTCTTATTGTGGCAGATCTGTGATTTGGAAAAAGTGCTGAGAGCGTGGGTGTGCAGTGCCTGTAATAGAGGCTTGTCTTTTTCTTTCTTACTTTCTCTCCATATCATGAAGGTGTTTACATAACTGGTTGTGTGTCTTTTTTGGCACTGCGATGGTCTGGAGAGCTGTTCAAGGTGTACTTTACCTTCGCCTGGAGCCTCCCCACAGCCCTAATAAAGGATGGAGATGTTCGAAAAATGAAATATTTACATAACATCATTCGTGGGTTCCTTTGCAGAAAATGAAGTGATTCCTCAATATGTAAATCCAGCTGTTTGCAACAAACATATGTTTTTATGTTCTGCCAATAAGTTTAACACTGAAATCGTATTATTTACTTCCAAATGAGCTTTGTCCATTGCCACAGTAGTAATTCACACATTGTACTTTATTTTATTTTGTAACTGTGTATAAGCTTTAAGCCAATGTTAACATGAGGTGTGTTTATGTTTATACTGGGGGCACGATATCCTTGATTTTCATGATTTAAGAGAATCTTGAACAGTGTGGGGGGTCGTGGGATCAAATCTTGATGATCTTGAGGGAACTTGGTGGATTCGTCATGGTCGCACTGATCTTGGTAAACTTTTGGACTTTTAACAACGTCTGTAACAATTATAACAATGTATTTCAATTTGTCATCAGTTGTGATAGAATGTTGGATGCACTATGAATTGCAGTAGAGTTAAACGGACCTTAACCAAGCTTAACAGACCATGATGCATCATCGTAGGGGCTCTTGATGAACTTGAAAACACGATTCCTTCAATTTTCATTTCCTGCCCCCTTCCTCCTTTTCATACCACAGTCTTTTTACAACCCACATTTTGAGATTTGTGATTGCGGACATCATGCCTCAGTGTAAACCCAGGGTAAAAAATGAACCGCTTAATCCTAATTAGGGTCGCGGGGAGGCACGGAGTTGAATCACATGTACTGCACATGCTCTGTTCTTTGAAAAGTCCCATCAGGCAATCACACAGAGGTGACTGTGCAATAGGTGTCGACTGAAAATCCTTTCCCATCACTTTCAAGTTATAATGGGCATATTTTTTTTAGATGATCATATTTTATGTGGGATTACTTTTAAAAACTGAGGGCATTTGAGTTCCTTTTCAAATTTAGGAAAATATTTCCACAAGAGGAGGAAATCACCCTGGCAGTGGCCACAAGATGTTATCGCCAAACAGCTATAATAAAAGTACAGTCATAAGGTAGTTACTGCTCCGGTGCGATTCTGGTTTGTAGAATCACTTAAGTCTGCAGTTTTTTGTGACATTTAGTTCCAAATAAAGTCAGTGCCAAACTGTGAAACATGCTACTGCTAATAGTTTAATGTGCACCTGTTTACTAATTTGCGTCTGTAAAAAGCGGAGCATGTGCAGTGAGCGTGACGCCGCCCCTTTAAGTTTGGAAACCGTGCTGCCATTTCATGAACTGTAGCATACCATGATATAGCATTTACTTTTGTTCCTTTTTAGGATATTCAATGGACTTGAACTGCTTAAATTTCAATAACACTTAAAAAGAAGGTCAAATAACTTTTGACTAGTAGTGCATTTCCATGTTTTGGCAAGGTCGTGATTTCAGAGAGAGAGAGAGAGAGAGAGAGAGAGAGAAAGAGAGAAGCAAGAAAGTCAAGATAACTATTTATAATTTTTGGCCAAATGTGAGATACAAAACTATTTCTGGTTCCTGGTGTGGTAATTCAAATCTATGGAAACGCTTAATCCCAGTTAGGGTCACGGGGAAGCTGGTGCCCATCTCAGCCGACTCAGGGCAAGGGGAGAGTACAACCTGGACAGAACGCCTGGCCGTAACACGTAACCTGGCAGAAACACGATAGCGGCAACCCAATGGCCTACTCTTTACGAATGACAGCAGTAGTTCTTTTACATGCATCTCACCACAGACAGTGAGAGACGTGGCTGGCCTTTGATAACCCAGTTAGCTGCACTGGGGGGACAGCAGTGACAACTTGGTGATAGTGGGGCTTGAGCTCCCGCCCTTCGGATCAGTAATCCAGTACCCTACCGGGCCACCACTGCCCCTCAAATCCAATGTTTAAAATAATAAAGTATTCCAATGATTTACTGTTTTATAGTAACAACTATACTACTGTTTTTGTCTCTGTTCAATTTTTGGAAACATGACAGTGTTTTATTATCGTCTTATTAACTTCAAGCGAGAGAGAGAAGAGACTGTTTGTAGCTGCTGTACCATAATTCCACAGCATTAAATATAACCCTGTTTTATGCCAGGTCACATCACATCACACCATTGTTGATCATTTCTCTATAACAGTACATCCTATTATCAGCGTGTTTTGTTCACTGGGGTGTGTGATCTCTTAATTCTGCTCTGAATATCTTAATTGAATCAAAGCCGATTTCAGTGCCATACACTCTCAAGGCACCGCAAAACAGTCGGTGTGGTCGCTGGGAGGACCAACACTGACATGCTTTCATCCTATACTCTTGTCACTCTTGTCCTCATACAAGCACATCATATTTCCTCCAAACTACATTGTGTGCATGTCCTTGTAAGATCCCCATATGAAGGGGATTGGGTATTACTTTTTTGCCAAATGTCTTTGATCATGTTCAATATGTATCAGGTGGAAGTGAAGAACTTACCAGACACACAACACTATGGATTGGGTCTTGTGGAGAGCCTTAACCTGGGGTATCTCTGGCGATTGTGCAATTTTGTTCTGTCTCCTCAAGTTCATGGTGGCAATAATCATTGGCAGATCAATTTTACTTGAAAAAGGGAACCATGTAAATGAAGCAAAATGTTCTTGAATTTTTTAATCTGATGTGAGAAATTGTTAGCGCTTATGCTATGCTTTCTTTTATCAAGTTTAACTGAAGTCTAGCCTCTATTAATGTCAGAATATTCGCCTTTTCAATTCAATTCAGATTTATTTGTATAGCGCTTTTTACAACTGACATGGTCACAAAGCAGCTTTACAGGCCACCACTGCCTTGGATAGGAATCGTGTTTTCCACTTAGTAGTTTAATCCTGTGATGAGTTAATTTTCAGTTAAAAATCCATAAAGCACTTTCTTTAACTATTAACTAATAGTCTACTGGGCATCACAATGGTTAGCACATTCGCCCCACAACAAGAAGTTCCTGGATTTGAGTCCTGTGCTCAGGTGAGTTGGCATGACCTTCCCATGCTTGCGTGGGTTTCCTGTGGGTACTCAGGTTCTGCAGTGTTAGGAAGGGAAAGAAAGAGAGGGAGAGAGAAAGAGACGGAGAGAGAAAGACAGGGAGAGTAAATTTGTCCCAAATTAGAAAAGATGGCCTTGCTGTCATGATACACATGAACAGTAAACGTTACTTTGGACTACTTTGCTGTTAAAATTTATGATGTCAGGGATGATTTAACTAATGGCCCGTGGATGGTCTGCCATAAGAAATCCATTTGTTATCCATAAAGTGGTAGTGTGAAAGGTCTCAATAGTTCTGTGTTTTTTCTTGGTTTCATTCAGGTGGATAGTTAAGAGGTGCAAGGTGTTGAGGAAGGTGATTTCCTAAAGGGAAGAAGCTGCTACTGCCCGACAATCTATTACAGGTCAGCAGTGGCAGCAGTTAGAGATCATGAATATTGATTAAAAGGTTGAACGTCCAAGTCTTGGTATCGACTAACTGCTACTGTTGGATAGTCCTTAACCTTTAGAGGCTGTACAGGCATAACACCATGGTCAAATCTGGGCTCTGACCAAAGCTTATTTCAAACCATTATCTGTAAAGTGTATACAAGGGCGAGCTGAAAAGTTCATATGCCGACCATGACGCAATGGGCAAATTTGACCAAATGTTGTAAATGAACATGTTTATTAAATACAGTTGATTATAATATATAAGTGCGGTCCAATCAAGTGTCCACCCTCATTAGTATATACTACACGGGAAGAGTGTAATCTGACTAGTGTAGTCTATCTAGTAATTAACATCTATTATCCTCAGTGGATAATGCTTGAATCTAAATGATGGACTCTCACGGTTGGTCATGGTCACTTTGAGCAAGTGACATCAAAGAAAAAAACAAACAAACAAAAAAGAAAACATAGGAGTCTTATTTTAATTGGCTTTTATATGTTTTCCTTTAGCATACTGTAAAACTCTAAAACTGATTTAGTTTCAAAAGACACTATTACAGTGTGCACATTTCTGAGAAAGAACGGTTACTATTAAAGTTCATTTCAACTCAAATAAACAAACATTTCAAACGCACATCTCTAATTGTCTAATCTAAGTATCACCGACAACAGTTATTGCTTGTTTATAGGCTTGGTTATTCAATGGATATACACCAATGTAAATACATCACTGGTTATTCAGTTTGTTACACTTGATTCACAGTAATCTTCTAAAATTATACAGTATGCTGTATTAATAGTAATGCTCAAATTATTGTACTACAAATTGCTTTTGCATGAACAAACTCTTTAAACTGTCTTTTTCTCCCAAGCTGCAAGTATTAGGTGCAGAAGGTCAGTGTACATGATTGACATGTTTATTGGTAGAAATAAGGGGCAGATAAATCCATGATGTAAATGAAAAGCCCCAGGTATAGCTATGTCTTATAGCGGATGACCAGGAGCAGGGAGTTTATAATTAGATCACAGTTTTATAACAATAATTTCTATCTTCTAATGTGGGCAGCGGGTTGGCATAGTGGTTGGAATGTCCAACTCACAGCAAGAAATCCTGGACTCAGGTGTTCCTGTATGGAGTTTACATGTTCTCCCCATGCATGTGTGGGTTTCTTTGAGTACTCTGGTTTCCTCCTACAATCCAAAGACATGCCAATTAGGCGAATTGGCTGTTCCAAATTACCGTAAGGTGTGGATGTGAGTGTATGTTTATACACTTTACTTTATTTGTGTGTGTGTGTGTGTGTGTGTGTGTGTGTGTGTGTGTGTGTGTGTGTGTGTGTGTTTTGTCCTACCCTGCTCTGGCATTTTTTTCAGTATATATCTCGCCTCTACCC
>JBCNYG010000002.1:13903761-13918964 GCA_039654305.1 Porochilus rendahli | reverse complement strand
AGCTGATAAAACATAATGGAGTGTGGGGGTGGGGGTGTGTGTGTACACGCTGTGTTGTGTTTGTGTGTGTGTGTGTGTGTGTGTGTGTGTGTGTGTGTGTGTGTGTGTGTGTGTGTGTTGCACTGCAATACTCTGGCATGTTGTTCAGGATGTACCTCGCCTTTACCCATTGTCGGCTGACATAGACTTCAGTGTCCCTAATTGTAGGATTAATCTGTTCAGCAAATGAGTGTTCTTATGTGTTATAATTTCTTTATTTAAAGCTTATTAATGGGGATATGTAAAGTGGACACCACATACAATCTAAGCCTCATAATAAAGACATGTTTTTCTCAGTTGGTGATGCTTTCTATAAGGAGTTGGTAACACTGATGAAATGATTCTCTGGTGTCAGTACTTGCCTAATGTTAACGTTTTTTTTTGCCTACAAAGTTTCCACTTTTCCATAACATGATGATCTCAGTTCTATTTCTCTTTTTAATTTTATGAAAATTAAAGTACAGAAGTAGGTAAAGGTCCAACAGTTTGGATTTATATCTGTCATAACGTAAGTGATAACAAGAACTAACCTTTATTCATGGACACTCCACTACATTAAATGTAACTTGAAATGACTGATGTATCATTTATTAACACATTAAAGGAGATGACCAAGGGCAGGCAGGAAAGCATGACCAGGTAGAGCCTATCAAGTATAAAGAAAAAAGCAGGAAATAATGACCACTAAAGGAAAATGAGCCACCAAAAAATCATGCAGTTCGCCAGGGATGGCGTCGGGGTGGATGTGACATGCGACACACATCACAAAGTTGGAAAAGTTAGAAAACAGCAACACAGTGACAGTAAAACAGCAGGAAATGTGCTTGAAAGGTTCAGAAGTGGGCTGAAGGAAAACTGGAGAGACCTGAAGCTATTTCTGTCCCTAAAATAATCTCTCTCTCTCTCTCTCTCTCTCTCTCTCATTCACTTGCTCTCCTCCACATACTCTGCAGTAAAAGCAACATCTATAGCTGCCAATTCCCATCTCACCTTGTGAGTCTTTAATTAGCATATCCTTACGCTGATACTTAGTGTTGATAGGATAATTTTCCCATCACCATTTATGCTGCCAAATGCTACCTTTTCATTTACCAGCAAATACAAGGCTTCTGATTTAGTTATGCTGAACATCAGCAATATCAACCCAGTGTCAGTGTCAGGATAGAAGAACCAACATAAAGCAAAATAAATGATGTTTTGCCAATAAGCAAATTTCATATATGAAAAAAAATTGTCTTGTTGCAATTAAGTGTAGTACAGCTAAAAAAACTTAACTGAACGAACACTGAACGAATTCCTCTTTTAAATCTGCCTTAATATTGCTTTTAACTTGTACTTCAGAGGGCATGATAATTGCACATCTAACAGGACAGAGTGTGGTTGTCTTTATTCAGAAGGTGTGAAAACGAAATGCTGGACACACTGTTGTACATATGCATGGGTGCAAATTGCTGTTATGGCCTCATCTGTGATTTCTCACAGCATTCACTCTCTCTTTCTTTCTCTCTCTCTGTCTCTCTCTCACTCTCTCTTGCTCACTCTCTCCAGAGATGTGCAATCTTTCATTTCCTGAACAGCAGACGGAAATGAAGGCTTGACAGAAATAGAGAAATGAGATGACTGAGATCATCTGCTGCCTATATCAAATGATGGATATGAGCTGCGTTTTCCATTTTGATGACTCACAGAAAGGATAACCACCAACTTTATGGACATAATAATAAAAATGTGTTGAAAGAATTCCATATTTTGAGCAATAATTTTAATGATGTCCTTTGATGCTAAAAAGTTCTTGTTCAGCTGGTGTGATAAATGTTTTTCATCAAACATGTTACATTGCCTGGTGAGTAATAAAAGTTAAAATGATCACACGACACAATGAACAGTGCTTTTAATGTACTGAGATCTCCTGTATATCTTGAAGAATTATAAGTCTGATGGGATTCGGTTTATTTGGCGAGCTTCTACATGATAATACTCTTCCATCTGCACAGCTGTAATTAACATTGGGAGAGCATGTTTCAAGCATCTGTCATGCAGCAGAAACCCACACAAGCATAGGGAGAACAGGCAAGCTTCACACACAAACTCCTGAGCCCAGTACTCAAACCTATGACCTTGCTGTAACGTGGATGTGCTAACCGTTATGCTACTGTGCCACCCTTTTGATGAACTAGCATACCCATAATTGTTTAATGCCTTGTGTATTTTGATGTTCTAATATGCAAATTATGATGACTTGATTAATATGCAAATTTATATGTAGGTCATATGGCAACATTCAGATCACTTTCTCCTGAAAAAAGTTGGAAGCACTACCTTTTTTTTAATGTGCGAGTCTGAACAGTGGTCCGTGAGCCTTTCTTTTCATTTGTAATAAACACCAGTCATGTTTTATTCTTGATCCTGCCTTGCCTCCATCTCCACCTTCATGCGCCCTGCCTTCACCCAGAATCGGCTGAGATCGGCTCCAGCCTACTCGGAACCTTAGTAGGATAAAAGCAGTTGGGAAAATGAATGAAGTAATGCAGGAATGCAGAAATAAAGGCAATGAATGAATGAATAAAAATAAACGAATAAAGCACCTTCATACAGACTGAAATTGTATTTATTTATTCAATCACATTCAGTAACCCCTTTATCGTGGTCAGTGTAGTGATGAATCCAGAACCTTTTGAGGATTAATGGTGTGAGGGAGGAGTACTCCCTGGATGGGACATGGGTCCATTGCAAGATGTTGTGTGCACACACTCTTTTAAACCAGGGAAAATTTTGCAGAGCCAGTCTGCCAGATGAAACCCAGTTATAAAATATCTACTTAATTGTATTATGATAAATCATGGATCCTAAAGCAGTAGCTTCACTACCATTAGATGTGCAATGAAGAATTTAGACACACCATCTGCCATTTCAGCTCTCATGCATGCACATACCCTTTATGACTCCAAAGTAATTCAAAGCTGAGACGAGTGAGATGTCACACAGTGTTTGGTATTCAGTAACCACCAATGGGAACATGGAAAATTGTTGTGTGTGGGTGTGTGAGTGTGCACCTTAGTGCTTCTGATCTGAGAAACTAGATTGACAGGTGGAAGTAGTGAGTCTCAAGTCAACACACATGGTAATGACAGACAAACCAAAAGTGTTCTGCTTTTCTGTTCTCTTTCTGCATTGTAGCAATCAGTATCCAACTGAGAAAAGAGACTTTTCTGATAAATTACTGTTGTGAAAGTGTGAAGCTGCAGTCATATCAAAATGTGTGGGCCATAGCATGAGATGCTGGGGAAAAAAATGATCTGGGTAACAAAATCTTGCAATCCATTTCTCTCTCCTATATCATTAACTAGCAATTTTCTCCATTGCGCTTTCAACAGATTACCACAGCAAGGTAGGGCTGGCAAACTTCTTCTCATCCCAGTAAGCCAAACTTTTGCATAATTTCACTTTCAAATGACAATACTAAGATGATATATGTCTGTGATGGAATACCATGGGATACAGAAAGAATAGAAAAAATGAAGAGATGCTTTCTATTTTCATAGAAAGCTGTTACTACTGGAGGTATGGTGGCACAGTGGTTAGCATGGCCTGGGTTCAACATGGCCTGGGTTCAATTCCTGGGCTTGGGGTTTTTCTGTATGGAGTTTGCATGTTCTCCCCGTGCTTGTGTGGGTTTCCTCTGTGCTTTCCTCCCACAGTCCAAAAACATGCACAGTAGGCAAATTAGTTGTTCCAAATCATCCCTAGCTGTAAGTGTGAGTGTGAATAATTTGTGAATTATTGGCCCTGTGATGGCCTGGTGAGCTGTCCAGGTTATACTCCGCCCCTCCCCCAGAGTTGGCTGAAATAGGAGCCAGCTTTTCTGCGACCCTAATTAGGATGAAGCGGCTAAGAAAATGAATAAATGAATGAATGAATGGGTCTTTTATTCTTGCATGTGCTTGTTCTATGCAAGCATTGTTTGTAACCAGGCGTGCTCATGCACTAGCGAGGTAAATAAACATTTTCTATTTGGCTAATATTTTATATTGTCTTATTTGTACACCTAGTTAAAGTAAAGCAGCCATGATGACAGATACAATAACATTATAGTTACATTATAACTTGATATGAAGGAGTTTAGATAGGCAAATCCCAAATGATCCCATGCTTCATATATAAGTGTTCTCTGTAATGTTCAAATGGTTGCTGTACACTATCTAGTGCACAACTGTATCACAGAGGTTGGCATTTGTATTATTGCCCATATTAACGCTGAAAGGTAAAGGTAACTTCAACTTATTGGCTCTCTTGCAAGGACTACCAAAAACAGATTCCAAAAACTGTATTTACTGAAAGTAACCCAATCCTATAGTTGATTGATGATCATGGGCTTATTTTCAACTTTAATATTTATATACATTTTTAATGTCATTTTATCATAAGCTGTCCTGTAGACAATGATTTAATAAACATCTGCTTGTCCAGCCCACATATAAATTGTCTCAGAAACCTGGAAACCAACTTGTATTGAACATTGTTTTTTATTAATATATCGTATTACATTACAGTAACAATCTTTTCTTTGCATATCTCAGCTTGTTAGAAAATCAGGACCAAAGTGTAGAGCTGTGATGTCATGCCTCTGGAGCACATAGGGTTTAGGGCCTTACTCAAGAACCCCACACTTTCTGTATTTGGGTGCTGAGGCTTCAACTCCCTACCTCCTAAAGGACAGAGTATGTGTATACAATACACTCCTAAAAATAAAGTATATTGCACCTGTAGGGGTCATGTGGCTTGTCAGTGTGGATTAAACATTCAAAAATACTTAATTATGCCCTTTAAATGATTTTAGGCCCTAAAGGTCACATGGTTATCTTCTAATAATGAGCCCTAGGGGATGCATTGGTGTAGATTGTATCTTGACGACAGCAATGGACACGTATTGTATCACAGTTCTGACAGTGTATAGACTGTCTTTCTTGCTTATAATATGTAGTGTGTCATATCTTTTTATTGTTTCATCTATACCAAAATCCCCCGTATACCCCTTCTGCAACATAGGTTAATCCTGAGCCATGTACTCATTACTGCTCTGAAACATCGCAAAGCTACTGGCTAGCCATCTATCAGTCCTTATGTTCAGTGCGGCAGTGTGACAACAGAGGCTTAGTCACTCTTTAAAGCAGCAAAATGACTTGAGGCAACAATGACAGGGGATGAGTAAGAACAAAGAGAAACCTCTCCTGATACCCCAGAGGTGTACTGTCTAGCTGTTCAAATTTTCACCCCTCGTTTCTTCCTTCATATTTTCCATTCTCTTTCATGTGGGTGTGGAACTATATGACAGATTTAGGCTATGATAAGCGTACAAACCTGGCACGTCTGTCTGGATGATGATAATGGATTTGCATGTGTAACCTGGACTATGTCTGTGATCCTTGGACAAGCCTGTCACCTCTGGCATGTTCGTACTGAAGACTTCGCCAAACAGAGATGCAGTGAGTCTTATGAGACTCATGTCTTATGAGCTGCTGGCTCAGTGACAGGTTTGGGAGAGGCAGGAAGATGACCTTGAGCAGAGGGTAGAGGAGCTTATGTTGTCTCTTGTGTCCTCCCCCATTAAAATAGTCTTTGCAGTCTCCTTGGCTCAAATCTCAGAAAACCTAGCCTGTTTTAACAAGTTTTAACAAGTTTTAACAAGTTAACATCATAAAAAGTGTAATTTCTCTGGGCACAGTCTTGGCTAAGCACAGTTTGACCCCGTACCAAGACTGATGTGTGTAATTCTTGTGCTGTATAGGTAAGGACACACTTCTTCTTATGCTAGTGTGGCTTCAGTAATTAGCTCAAAATACTTGTTTCTCACTCAGAAACTTTAGACTCACCCTCATATTATTCACATTTTTGGTTTGGTGTCTCCATTAAAAGATTACGACATTCTGACTTTCCAATCCAGGCACATGGATTTGTTTACCACGGGTTCTGCCACTCATGTGACACCATTTTGTCCAACCTGAGCCTCTGCTTCCCTCTAAACCTTGCTTTCATATCTGCTAATGTCAATCAGTGCTCATGATCTGTCTGTCATAGGTTCTCAACCTCCTCAGTGTCAGTTTTGGGGTCTGGGTGTTCTACAGTGGTGGCCTCGGACTCTTTACCTTCTCGACTGTCTGCCTTAATATATAAAAAAATTCCCTGCAATGTTCTCAGAGCAATTTTTTGCGCTATCCAATTCTCAGTAGACAAATCATAAATTTGTATTCATTTATTTTTTGTGCTGCTTAAGCCTACAAGGGTCAGGGGTCACAAAAACAGCTATTCATATTCACACCTAGGAGCAATTTGGAACAGCTAATTAGCCTAATATGCATGTCTTTGGACTGTGGGAGGAAACCGGACTGTGCACTTATTTCCGGCGAGGGGGGGTACCTTGCAAGACAGTTGAAGGCCAACCCACACACAGCCAAGTTTTCCTAAAGTGCATGTCTTTGGACTGTAGGAGGAATCTGGTGTACTCGGAGACAACACATGCAAGAGAACATGCAAACCCCACACAGAAACATCCGTGCCTGGGAATTGAACCCAGGACCCTCTTGTTTTGAGGCAATTCCAATGATTTTGCTATGCTAGTTAATTATTTTACATACAGATGGTTAATGTACAAGTGCATGGCGGAGCACTGTTTATAGATATGTAAATGGTGTGCACTTTGTTTTTGCACACCAGTGATCGTGGATGTAAACAGCCATGCTGTACGGATGTACCCTTTTCAAATAATCAATATCAATCATTTAGATTCAGCAAATCCGTCTGTATTAACAACACACTACATACTTAGCGGAATAATTTAATCATGACAGATTCAATTAGTGTCAAATGTCATCGAGTTGATGCATGGTATGCACTTTGTAATGCAGCAAGGAATGAAATTGATATGAACGCCAGTGTTAGGGCATCCGACAAATCATCCGACCATAATCACAGACACATGATAAAAGAAAATGTAAGATAAATTTTTATAGTAATCCCCAACCATACCTACAATTAATCAGCCACATTCCCACCCTGTTATGGATTCCGATAGGAATACAGTTCTAGCCATTTTGCAAAGTTTGTTATATTTTGCATCATAATTCACAATCTTTTATGTTGCGGCAATTTTTATGAAGTATATTGATGTATTGTGTTTTTTTTGCAGAGTAATAGCATTGATATCCTTACTCTGGGTGAGGGCAGAGTACACCCTGGACAGCTTGCCAGGCCATCGCAGGACAGAAACACACTGACAGCAACCCAATGGCCTACTCTTTCCTAACAACAGCAATTGATTTTTTAAATGTCTTTGACCACAGACAGTGAAAGACACAGCTGGCCTTTAATAACCTAGTTAGCTGCACTGGGGGTCGTTCAAATTTGTTTCTTTAATTTGTTTAAGTTTGAAGGCCACTTTACCAATACCAGGCTGTGGATTTAGATACTGAATGACCAAGACAAATGGTGAGAGTGGCTTGGAAACAGTAAACCAGGCTCCAAAGGAAACAGGTTTAAATAAACCAGGTTCCAAAGGAAAACCAGGATAACCAGGTACCCCATCAATGGACTTTTTCCTTCCTGATAGCACGCATATAAAATTGGGCCTCAAATAGTGAAAGAGTGTTTCAGAGTCCTGACTTTAACCCTATTAAAAGTCATTGGGATGTGCTGGAGAAGACTTCATGGAGTGGTTTGATTTTCCCGTCACCAATTTAAGATTGATGAAGATAAACCCAACTCTGCATAGAAATAAATGTTGTGATGTTGCTTTAGTTTATGAAAACAATACCATGGTGATTACAGGCGGTGGGCAACGCTAAAGGCGATTCAACAAAATAGCGTGCATAACTTTTTTGGTTTGGTTTCTGAATATCTAGCTTGGAACCAACTTATCCCAGGATTTCTTGTCAAGTCAAACCATCTGCCCATTCAGCAAGATATTTCTCCGGAATATCCTCAAATCCATTTTTTGTTTTTAACCTAGTTCTTTTTGCACCAAATTTACAGTATCAAGGTGAGAGAATCCAATGATGCAAGGGTCTGTGTAAGGGGATAAACTGTATGAAATAAATTTAGGCGGTATACATTATGATCTCATCCACAGGAGAAAAAGGTATCTCAAATGTGAAAAGTGGCAGTAAAACTAAAGGATCAATAAACACAATAGCCAAGCTATATAGCCCAAGGAAGCATAATATTATACCATGTGCATTGTAATTGTATATATAAAGAACATTCAGAAAATATGAAGACCATTTTATTTCCTAATATTATTAAAGTACTTTCCAACTCCGCAGCAGTTCAACAACCAGGCCTTTATGAGTGGAATGCAGTCCTCCGTAAAAAGCACATAATAGCCTGCTTAAAGCTGACCAAAAGGCACCAAAATAGCTTTTGGCTGTGAATAAAGACAGTGTGTTAAAACTAAGATAAACTCTTCAACCTGAATACCAAGTATCTCACCTGGAGGAGGTCGGGCACTGCTCATCATCTGGTTGATTAAATTTCTCTGGTGAAGCACAGTGATAGCAGCATAATAATTTAGGCATGTTCTTAAGTAGACGGTTCAGGGAGCTTAGGCATGACTGAGGAAAAATGAACAGGTTAAGAGTACTCAAGATTTAAGATTGGGGTGAATGTTCATTGTTGCACACAGCACACAGCCAACATTACGCAAAGGCCTGTGGTGTCAGGCTCAAGAAGCCCTTACAGAAGATGGTACTCATGGCAAGGACACTTCATCAAAGTATGGAGGACATAAAATAGCTGAATGTGTGAGGTAATTATTGTTTTTTCTTTTTTATCATCATTTGTGCATAGCAGAGAGAATGGTGATTGAATACCCTCTGAGGACACTGTCTCTGCTTCATTATGGCAGATGGAAAACATTTTGTTAAAGTTCTGGGCTGTGCTATGGTCAAACCATTTATTTTGGACATGCAAACTGCTGTGCTGGGCCGATGGCTTTAGCCGCTAATAAGCACCATCAGTCATTTAGACACAGCAAGTCCTGCTGACCAGCGGCAACACTCAGCATAGTTTAGCTTCAGTATACACTAACTGATCAAGCATGACTGTAGAGTAAAGTTTTGCAGAATTGTCCTAATGTTAAAAAAGGGGGGGGGGGGGATTTTTGAATTGGAATTAATAAGATATTTCCCTTATTTCCTTTAATTTATTTTTTTAATTTTTATTCATTGGCTGACTTTTATGACAAGACTTGTAATGTCAGTTGCTGCATCTCAAAATATCAAACTGCTATTAATGCACTGTATCTGAACAGTTGCCTAGTTATCTTTTTTACCCAGAAGATCAGTTTTACTCTCCCGGACATGGATGGCTGTAGCATCACTGATATTTATTCACATTTTTACATATTAAAATCTAAATCTAAAAATTTGAATTATGCTGTAGGCTAATTTGGGCTTGGTGATGTGGCTGTGTTGCAGCTCTGCTCTGGTGGTGCTGATATGAGCTTGATTAGAGCCATATGTGTTCCCGATGACAGCTGTTTATGTGGGTCATATCTGGGCCAAAACAATTTGCAGACCTTTATATATTTTAATACTGCTTGTCAATTGGGGTGACACCAATATGGCCATATTTTACTAACAAATATTAGTTTCCCAAAATCTTATGAACCAATCCAACACAATAAATTGGATATTTGTGAAATTGTAGGCTGTCCAAATGTTCTAGAAGCAGCAATTAGCAACAACCACGGTGAAATTGCCTTTTTGCAGTTAAATGTTCCACAAAGCTCATCCGTTCCAACCAGCTGCCAATAAATTAGTAAACTGGCATTTCGGACCGGACTTGCAGATTGTTTTTTTAGCAGAGTGCAACATTCCAGCTACAGGGCGCGTGATGTGTATAACTTAAGTAATACCAGAGCTTCTGATCGAAGAATATGGCTTGGACGGTTGACTCATGCCTGTGCATGCCAACCGCAGGAAACTCAATAAGGTAGCTGCATTGTTGGGTTGATGCTATCTGGATGTAATGTATGACTGGCTCACATGATGATGAAAAGAGATTTATTATTAATAACAAAACTTGTGCAAAATTCCGAATTGAATTGAGAATGTCTCCAAATTCAAATTCAATTCCATGAATTTGAATCGAATTTGAATTGAGATCACCAACAGGAAGAAGAATTGTAATTCAAATTCGAATTGAAGGTAGTAGAATTGAAATTCCATACTTGACTGTTTCACTTATTTCATACAGATATTATTACAGAGCCTGACAGGATGCTGATCCTTCTATGTTTTGGAATGAAAACCAGAGCAGTTTTCCAAACCTTGCTGCACTCGCCTGAAAATTTCTGGTCATACCTGCATCCTCTGCACCTGTTAAGAGGATTTTTAGTGTTGCAGCAAAGATATTCCAACCAAAAAAATGTCGTCTGAATGAAAAAAGCCTTTGAGGAACTTATGACAATTCGATGCAACAAGGTCACCCAATAAATAATGTAATAAATGATTATTAAATTTACCACAATTTTGTGTCATTTGTTCATTTTCAAATAAAAAGAATGTGACAAATGAATCCATTTCCTGTAAATTAACATTTAGAATCTCTTCAGATGAATTGAATTGGCTCCACCTTATAGGATGTTGAATTGTAATTTGATTTAGAATTACAGGAATTAAATTCATTGCAATTCTAAGAAATTCCTTATAGCCAAGTAACAGGAAGAATCTGTCAAGTTAAACAAAGGTTTTTCAAATTCTTAATGATTAAAAGATTCTAAAATGAACAAAAGACACAAATTGTGGTGAATTCAATAATCATTTATTACATTAATTTATAGGGAAACCTTGTTGCATACAATTGTCATAAGTTCCTCAAACATTTCATCATTCAGACGACATCTTTCTGGTCAGAATATCTTAGCAACACTAGAGATCCTCTTAACAGGTGCTGAGAATGCAGGTATGGCCAGATATTTTCAGACAACTGCAGCTAGGTTTAAAAAACTGCACTGGATTTCTCTCCAACACACCAAAGGATCAGCATCCTGTCAGGCAGGGTTTACTCGGGTAGACATGAAGCTCAAAGTAATAATATCCGTATGAAATATATAAAGCAGTCATGTATGGAACAAACTGTAAAGCATAAATCTGGATACACCAAAATTATCAACTGAAGTTACCTGGAATTTCAATTCTACTTCCTTCAATTTGATTTTGAACTGCAATTCTACTTCCTGTTTTCAACTTCAATTCAAATTCACAGAACTGAATTGGAATTTGAGAGACATTTTCAATTCAATTCAGACTTTTGCACAAGCCAGAAGAGCAGAGGTGTGTTTAAACGTTGTAGGATCCATCCTGATAATAATGAGTAGCTATGATCCTGTACTCTATCTTCATCTCCTGTATTCTCTAACCTTCTGCCTCTCAGGTCAGCATTTAGTCTTGTCTTGTTTGCTGTGTGTAAATCTAATTAGTGGACTTGAAGCTGAGTTTTTTAAAGCAACAAAGGCTTTGATGAGAAATCATTTATAAAGGAAGGACAAGATGGACTTTTAAAATGGATGGTAAACATGATGGAACAGATTCGGGCAGAAATTGCACTGATGCTTCAGATCAATTTGTTTTCAGTACCAGCACCTACTGAGATGCTTCTCTGCATATACGCATCTTTAGTTGTTAATAAAAGGCAAGCTGAAATGAAAGAAAATCAATAGAAAGCTTCTGATATGGATACGCTCATGCTGAGAAGTTTAATTCCACTACTGGTAGGAACTATGGCCCTGAGTGTTTATATTTCTAAGGAAAATATAAATTGAATTTGCAGTGTGAAGGGTTTGTAGTGTTTTGCAAAGTGTCTAACATACTTGTGAAAATACTTAACTTTTTTTTGTACGTGTTGAATTCTTGATTCTTGTTCCAGCTGTAGTTCCAGCTGCAGGGTTCTTTATTCAGTTATAGTAACAATTTATTCACATTGATCCAGACATGTAATAAAATATTGATTTAATGATAACTGTTTATAGCTGCTATAAAGTAAGTGATAACAGGAACATGTTTATCTTGGATATTTTGTTCTTTAATTGTGTGACTGACTGGTGTGAGTTTCGGAAGTGTTTGCAATAAACCAGATCAGGCAAAGGAGGTTGGTTAAATAATTTATTATAGATGAGCCAATGAGTTTATCAGTTAACAATAAATTAAATAAGTTGTTCAGAGGAGAGGCAGTCGTAGGCCTGCTGATGAAGACAATTTGTGATGTGAAGAGTCTTGAGTCTTACAGCAATATCCTTAGTGGAATGTTCACGGTTGTCCAGGTCCCAGCATAGTCCGGTTAACAATGTTAGAAGACGTTTTCTTCAAATTTATATATATCAAAATATAAATTATTATGTAAAATTATACATATATCTAATATAACTGTCTGCGACATCAATACTTCATCACAATAGATATATGTTCTTTCATTTAGGCTTTGTCATAGTATGACAGTTTAGGCAGTATGATGGTTTAGGTTTTGTCAAAGTATGTATAAGTGGAAATTAACATTAGTTATTAAAGATAAACTTGGTAATATGTAAAGTTTATTTCATATTCGTTGTTACTTTTTTGTTAAAATTATTTAAGATTTATCAATGCTGAATCATTGTTGATAATTTTTATGAACTAATGTTAGTCTATAAGTAAAAGCACTTTATGCAAACATGCAAATTCAACACAGCAGACTTTATCAGGCGTTTCCTACTTCCTAACTCTACAACTTCAGCAGACCTTCAGGAGAGATTCTCTCACCTCCTGTGGAGGTTGGGGGAATGGAATCTGAATGGTTCATGTTCGGGGCTTCCAGGAGCTGTAACTACCTGTTATGGCGGCAACCTAAGAACCTACTAGTGGACACCACTGGTGAAAGAAAGCTGTCAAGATAAAGAAGGAGTCCTTTTGGCCTTGGTTGTACCAGAGGTCTCCAGAGATCATCAAATTGTAGTTCCACTAGGGAAAAAAATGGATTGCTTCCTACAAGTTGGGGAGGAGTCTTTGCCTGAAGTGAAGGAGTTCAACTATCTCGGGATCTTGTTTACAAGTGATGGTAGAATGGAGCAGTTGAAGAACAGACGTAGAATATACTTAGCATGCTTTCCTGGATGTTGGCACATGTCAAGTTCTTGCCAAAGAGCCAATCAGCATTGCAATGTATACAGGCTACAGACAGATGTACAAGCCATCCAAAATCAAGTCAGTGGTTTCTTATGTTCAGTGGTCCACCACATGGGCCAAAGACAACTTGATCATACTGTAGCGTTTAGCGTTTGTGACTAAACTAAAATGACTAAGTCTTTCTCTCTCTTTCTCTTTCTCTATTGCAATCTAACAAAGACCTGAATAAAAAGGATGACTCAATCCGTGCAGGTTTATGATTGAAAACATTCCCCATTTTTCTCTCACCAATTTCAATAATCTGTTTCGATTAGTGCTGAGCGTCTTTAATGTCATTGTGTTTGATGCATGGCACTTAGTTTGTAATGCAGTACTGAGCAAAGTGGTTGCTTGTGGATATGGGTGTCACACTCATTTATGTGTAAATGGATATGCATGTATTCCAACAGGATGGAAGAAGATTACAAGCAAATAGGATTTTCCTCTGGAGTGTCATAATATACCACCTGTCATGGCGACAAGTCAGCAACCTCACTATGCTCATCAACACCTGATGATTGATTTCACTCGAGACTTGCTACATTTCCTAATTCCTGTGAGGACTACAAAACCTAATCTTAGACTCTTTGACAGAGCTGTCCAAAATTCTAATGAAGGCGTAGAACTCTAATTTATTTTTCACTACTTCCCTTTGTTATGGAATGATATATATTACATTCTCATCTCACTCATTTGCCAAACCGCTTGATCCTATTAGTGCCGTGGGGAAGCTGGCACCTATTTCAACTGACACTGGGTGAAGGCATTCACATTTATACCTAGGGGCAATTTGAAAGAGTCAGTTAGCCTGATGTGCATGCCCTTGGTCTGTAGGAGGAAACCGGAAATACACACAAGCACAGGGAGAACATGCAAACTCCACGCAGAAAAAAGGCCGATCTAGCGACTTGAACCCAGGACCTTTTTGTCAGAGAAAAATTATTGTTCCACTTCTTTTGAAAAGTCAAGAAAATCTTGGTGTTTGTGATTTTGTTGTTATAAACGTCTACTCTGGGGCTCGCTGTGTTTAAACAGTTGGGTTGTGCTTTAATGCTGTTTTTCTCTTCTGTGGTACACGGAGAGCTCTAGAATGGATAAACAATTATAACACACTTACATTACTCTCATAACAAACATACACTTACTTCAGTTGTACACTTGTTCACTTGTTAGTGTACTAGCTATATATATTGCAGTATTGTTGTAGTACATGAAGTATTGTTTTATTGATCCAATAACCTGATGCATTCTGGGTACATGGTAGGCAAAACACATCACAAGGAAAATTAAAGTTTTCAAAACCTTTTGTCTAAATAGTGTATTGTATTTGCTGTTTCTTTTAGTTTGGGTTAGTTTAGTTGCCCCCATATCAAACTTTTCCCCCTGTTGTTGCATATGAAGCAAAGGGTGATATTACTGCATCTGCAGTTGTCCATCCCATGCCTATATAAGGTACCAGATTTTTTTCACCAATGTTGCCAACATGCACAAATCGTGGAGAAAGCAAGTTTTCTTGTAACATTTTTCACGTGTTCGGGCCTTGGTAAGCACGTCATGGTGTTCTAGCTGTGTCTTGTACAGGACCTGTATGGTGTATGGGGTATGGTGACTATTGCAAGAGATATAATGTATAATTCAGGCTGAAGCAGACATTGCTGCCTATGAGTCCTAATGGAGATTTTGGGGGAGTCATCAGGAGGCAAACTTTTGTGCAGCGGTTGTTTTGTGGATAGTTTTCTTTGCATGACTGAACTTATCTATGTGTACCAAGGGTGTCTGAAATTTCTTACTACTGCTTGCAAATTATTTCCATTTGCTTTAAGGAAATATTAAAGGTTTCTACAGTTTTTGCAAAAAGATTTTCTAAATTGCGTGAAAGCTTTATTACCTATATTTTATGAATATTTAGGAAATCAAGCACTCATTTCATTATTTTTTTCTAATTTTACTAATTATATTTTACTAATTTTAAGA
>JBCNYG010000002.1:13832495-13844717 GCA_039654305.1 Porochilus rendahli | reverse complement strand
CACTGGGGGGACAGCAGTGACAACCCGCCGATAGTGGGGCTTAAACCCCCGACCTTGGGATCAGTAATCCAGCACCTAAATAAAATGCATCCCTGCCTATTGTTTCAAACACTAATGATTTAAAATATTATTACACTTTACTGAACCTGTTTTGGCCTTCAAATTTACTGTCAGGATTTACTAAAGACGTGGAGTGCAAAGTAAGTAATGGAAAGACCGGTTAATAAACTATTAATGATGTATAGTTAAAAAGCTGTCATTGATCCATTTAAAAAAAAACTTTTGGAAAACTAAAGAGAATAAAACTAACAGACACTTTGGAGTATAATGACATTATCAAATTCTTTAATTGTAAACCCAGACATTGATAAGGTACAGGAATATGGTTACTCTGCCCCAACGTGGGATGGTGATTAAAGTGATTAAACTGAGCAAGGTATTGGACAACTGAAAAAGACATTATGTTAACATGTTGTTTCATGTTGTTTCATTACCAGGTACATTCTCGGGGAAGGATAGAGGATTTTGTCTACAGTAGGTCACTGCTCATAGTAATTTAAGTAGGCACTTATTTTCCAGAGATTGGGTTATGTTCATTCGCTAAGTTGTCACTTTTTAATGTGAGTAATTGGACTTCTGTTCAAGCATAACATGGGACCAGGCAGGCATGGTGGAGCTGTCACTTCCTGCTGGGTTAGTTAATGAATTTTGATTCGTCTAGCCATACTTAGTGTTCGAACATCCAAAGTCCAAAAAGAAAGTGTATGGTCTACAAATCTTAAGTGTTAAGAGAAACTAAAAGTAACAAATTCCCAGTTCCACATTCAAGAGCTCAAGGGTGTTAAAGCGCTTTCGGAAATTATTCCTCGGCGCTCTTGTGCCCTGGTAGATAGCTGCTGCCTTTTATTAAATTAAATTTGAGGCCTTGGGTCAATTTCGTTCACTTTAGCATAACTTTAATATATTTTACTGTCATTTACTGAGACATACTTTATGTCTAATTTCATTTTGGAAATAATTTTCCAATTTTTTGTTTATTTAATTGTACTTGACTGCCTCTTTGTAATGTGTCACAATTTTGTCTGTTTAAGATTTATAATATTTTTTATGTTAAATCAAAGATACTTACATTTATAGGATAGGCTGTTTCCCCACTGCTCTCTCTCCTCCTATCTGTCAGTAATTTCTTTTCCAACACTCTCACGCACTCACTCAATAACTCGTTTGCTGAAGCACTTAATCCTACGATTCGGGTTGTGGGGAGGCTGCAACCCATCCCAGCCAGCACTGGTCGTAGCAGAGTACACCCCAAACAGCTCACCAGACTATAGCATGCAGTACACATACACGACAGTTCACACCGTTTTCCCCCAACAGCCCAAATGCAATTCATGACGTCTTGCTAGGTTAGTAACTTTTTACAATGCATTATGGGATACACCAAGTGCACTATGTGGTTCTCACTATATATTTGGACACCACTATAAAATTGCAAACTCACTTTATAGTGTACTATATCCTCTCCACCTGCTGAGGGTGCTCCTTCATGCCCTTGCTGCCACACCTATTAAATCAAAAATGTGGAGAAATTGGGTTTATATGTTTAATGGGGTGAACTGATTTTTTCGACATTAATAATTAAGCGAATAAATATCTTTTCCTTATGCACTAGGCTTTTGTAAATTGTTGCATTGTATCATTAGCAGCGCTGTTTAAAAAAATAAAAACATTTAAAAAAAAATTCAAAGTCCAGTGGTAAAATAATCGGAATGGTCAATTGGTTAAAAATGTCACAGCTACAGATGCATGTCAGTTTTCATAATTTTCTCAAAGCACTATTTGAACCACTTGCTATGTATTTGCTAAACACTGCACTGCTTTTTGAGACAACATATCTCCATAAGCCTTGAGGAATCATTTGAACTTTCACTAAAGCCAAGTGGGTAGTGTGTGCTTAAATAATAATCTTTTTTTAAATAATATTTATTCATCATGAAGGTTGTATTCTCCTTGTACTGTTGCTCAAATTATATACAGAATCTGCAGAACAACTTAAGAAGTGTAAGGTATTTTGTTTTTCTCACTTGCGAATCCTACGATGTGGTGGATGAATGAAGTCCGGCCTCCAGCTGTGTATGATTGCACTTCACTTTGTCCAGCCTCATTGGAGTTCTCTCTCCGACACCATCATTCGGCTTCTGTGGTACTCCATGTGAGACGATTTACTCCAGTGGAGCATAAAACTACAAATGAAGTTAAAATTTTTACACCCTTTAACTTTATGTAAGCTGACTATAAGCTTGTCCACATACAGTACATTACTATATTGAGCAAATTAGGTTAAGGCATTTTAACATGTAATAAATCCCATCAATGTCCTTCATCGCTTTTCCTGGTAAAAGAGTCTTCATTACTAACACATCCATACTGAAGATGCATTTCCTCTATTCCTTTAAGACCTATAACAGCTCTGTGGTCGACTATTTCCACCATTTGAAAGTGTCTTTTAAATGGTAATATACTCCTCACACAGAGCACATTTAGTCTGCAGTCCTCGATGCAGTTTGCCTGACGATCCTCCACCTCTATAAACTGAACACTTACTGTATGTACAACACATTGGAAGGCTCTTTTGCTGCTACATCACTATCTATAGCTTCACGGGGCTTCTTTTTTTTTTAATCAAGCTCATGAACTTCATTCTATCACTATTTCAGTCACTTTCTTTCATTTACCCACTTTCAGTAACTGCTTTCTCTTTGTTTGATTAATGGTGCTCAGTATAGTACAGGGAGGCTTGTAAACATGATTCTGACTGGATAATGCATAAATCATATGAACCGATAATCACATTTTGTAATGACAACGTGATCACATGATCATCATTGTCACACTTTAAAATAGAAAAATAATGCATGAATTACACACCCATTTCCTACCACTAGGAGGCTGGAGCCTATCTCAACCCTGGACGAAGACGGGGGACGGCACAAGGCCACATATTTGGAGCAGCTAACTAGCCTAATGTCTTTGGACTGTGGACAGAAACCGGAGTACCTGAAGGAGACCACCTCAAGCACGTAAGCAGTAACAACTTAGTGATAGTGGGGCTTGAACCCCAAACTTTCAGACCAGTAAGCCAGCACTCAACCATTGGGCCACCAATGCACCATTATAATACTTATTATTATTATTATTATTATTAGTAGTAGTAGTAGTAGTAGTAGTAGTAGTAGTAGTAGTAGTAGTGGTAGTAGTAATATTATAATAAGAAGAAGAAGACGAAGAATACAGTCTTTTACAAGTGCTATGTTTTAAAGCTTGATGTGAGTTTATGACATTGTTGAAAGTGTTACCTCCTATACATTAATCTAATTGCTGCAGAGATAAAGCAGGTTACTAATAAGCTTAAAATACATTGTGTTTGTTTTGGGGGTTTTTTGTTTCATGGTTCCTTGACAGCTCTGCGATTATAACCATGAAAGCATGGAAATAATTAACGTGATCTTGAGAAACGATCTTCTGCCACTTCGTTCACACCCTCTTGTTATTCCACCCTAGCCTAAATGAGCTGTCATTGGCATGAGCGGTTTATTTTTCTCGTTTCCAGCATTTAATTCCAAAGACTAGAGAAAGCAGCAATTTCAGAACTCTAACCAGTGGTTAATTGTGGGTGTTTGAACTGTCAGAGATAATTGCTAGATTGGATAGACCTGGCCACCAAAGCTCACTGAGCCAAAAAGTTTCAAAGACGTCCCCTTTTTTTAACAGCCTGCCATGGAAGAGAGAAAGGAGGCTAATGTGTGTTTGTGCTTTGATCTTGACACAAGTAGATACTGGAGAATATTCAATGAAGTCAAGCACTACATAGAAGAATATGAAGTCAATCACTACAGACTTGCAGCACGTATCCTTTAATGTTCCAGTCAATACAACCTCCACCCCCTTCAAACCCACACCAAGACCAAGAGCAGTCCCTTTTTCAGTTTTATAACTTTACAATAACTCTGAAACCTTCGCATTGGTTTTAGTGTGTAACACCTGGTAGTATCAGTAACTATTGCAATCTGAAATCACTTCATAGCATATTTCAGGATAGTTTTAGACACTTTTCCAGACATTCTTAGGATGTTTTTACTTTTGATATGTGACCACCTGGTTTATAAGATGGCTGGATTTATCTTTACCATTATTTGGAAGCAGTGTGTAGTTTTGAATTCTGCAGGTTCAGGCTCACTAACAGGGTTAAAGTTGGCTGGCAGGTAAAATGTCCCAGTTCCTGAATGTTAAAACATGCATTAAATGCTTCTAGAATCCCATGTAACCAGTTATATTTGATTCTGATTGGTATACATGTGTAAGTGATTGCATCGGTACATCCATTCATTCAGTCATTTATGTAACAGGGTCTTGAGCCTATCTCAGCCGATGCACACTCTGAATATCTCGCCAGCCCTTTGCAGGACCAATACCACTGAACTGTGGGAGGACACTGAAGGCCCAGGAGAGCAAGCACAGGAGAAAGCACGCAGAAACGCCCTTCCTGAGCCCAGGACTCAAACCCAGGACCTTCTTGATGTGGGGCAGACATGCGAAACAACACCATGCCACCTGCACGGGAACAATGACATAACAGGTTGGGGGATTCTCAGTAAAAATGGAATCATTTATGGATTGAACATTCTACTATTTTTTCAAAACAAAACTTTAGTCCTATTGTGCTTTCACTTCAGTTTTCTTCAAAGCACATTCACCAGAAACTCCATTAAAACAAAGCTAGATTTTATACAATAGGCCTACTCAAACCAACATTACCTGCACAACAAAAGTGTCCTACCTAAAAGAATTCTACAGAGCTCAGCCTCCTCCTCCTCTTCTTTGTGTTTTGCTTTGAGTGCCTGTGGCAGTTCTGGGTCCCTTATACAGCTGCACCAATCAGCCATGACCAGCCATCAGCCAAACTTGGGTAAAAAAGGCTGAAAAGAGTTTATAAAAAAGCTCAATGTAGGTCAAGTTCAAGGTCAGAAAAAAGGCTGCATTGTTTATAATGGCTGGGTAGCAGCTGGTGTGATACCCCCACCAGGGGCCACTAGTTATATTATGATGGAGTATTTTTTGAAAATATTGTTGCATGAAACTCAGCTGCAGATGTAGCAGATCCACATAAAGGGCAGGAACACAGGTGCAATACATTTTAGTGGTACCGGGTATCTGTTTTGGCAGGATCTGGCTCAGAGTAAACTCTAGTACCTTTGGTTATTTTTTTTCTTGTCTTTTTTATGCTTTGTGTATGCATTACAGCAACTTCATCCACTGAATAATCCCTTCACCATAGGATCGGACAAACTTCTGTTGCTCCTAAGGGTTTTAAGGCTAGAGCTCTTGAGAAATACCCATTACATCAAGCCACCAAAGAGGGCCGCACCAGAAACAGAAGCCACAATGACATTTATTGACAATCTTCAGGCAGTTCAAGTACATAAACAGACAGCCTCAATATAGAGAGTCTATGGGCGAATGGACTAAGAGGCGTTTATGCCAGACGTACTTTCATGCATTTTAATTAAATATAAGTAATCTGTTGTATATAATCACCCAAAGGTTCTCCAGGGTTTTGCATGGGGGTAAATCTTGTTCCAGTCAGTGTGAAGTAGGTATGTGGGTAATTACTGCTTGAAGAGCAGGATTCAAGTCTTTCTTCAGATTCAATTTTAATTTCAGAGATCAAAGAAAAATCCCATCCTATTCCTGTCCACTCACGCTGCTCTCATTTCTGTGAATGAACTCAAAGACGCACTTTTTGCACACGAGGACTACTGACTGCAGTGAATTATAATGTAAATGATTTTTATAGTTGGTATATGATTAAATTGAACAGACCCAGTTGAACACCAATTCTGCAGCCTCTTAGAAGCTTCATCTACAAGCCATCTGATACATTTCGAGCAATTTTCTGGCCAGAGCAGCACAGTATCACGGTAGCATTACCACGTCTGCCTGACAGCAAGAATGTCCTGGGTTCGAGTCCCGGGCTTGACATGGGTGTTTCTGTGTGAAGAAAAAAAGAAACATTTCAACTTTTACTGGACAGTGAATGCCTTTGTCCCTCCTGGATGCAAGGCTTATAACTAACTGCTATTGAGTGAATCAGGAGGCACGGTGGTGTAGTGGTTAGCACGTCCGCCTCACAGCAAGAAGGTCCTGGGTTCGAGTCCCTGGCGCTTGCATGTTCTGCCAGAGCTTGTGTGGGTTTCCTCCCACTACTCAGGTTTCCTCCTACAGTGCAAAGTCATGCACATTGGGCTTAGTGGCCATTCTAAATTGCTCCTAGGTGTGAATGGATGTGTGTGGGTTGGCCCAGCGATTTGGTCTGGTGAGCTGTTAAGGGTGTAGCTTGACTTTGTGTCGGCTGAGACCCTAATAGGATTAAGCGGTTCGGTAAATGAGTGGGTGAATTTTCTGACCACAAGACTTAGGGTCTTTTGTATTCCGGAAGTTGGTGTAGTCTCAGAAAACATGTAAAGTATATGTATTGTCCCCAGAAGATATAAAATTTCGCTCACTCTCTCTCTCACTCTCACTCTCTCTCTCTCTCTCTCTCTCTCTCTCTCTCTCTCTGTGTGTGTGGGCAGAGTTTCGGACAAGGTCTGTAGTTGCCTTTCCACCAAGTCTGTCACCTAAATCCTTTCAGTGGAAATAGCTGATCATGCCTGCAATAACATAATCTAATTCATAGGAAACCTATAGTACGGAAGTGTATAATGCTTTGGCTTACTGGTCTAAAGGTCATGAGCTCCAATTTTAATGCTGGCACATTTGTATTTTTGAGCAAAACTAAACAATTTTAAACGGTTGAATTGTTCCAAATGCAAGACGCTTGGGATAAAAGTCTCACTTAAATAATGAACAAATGCAAATTTTAGAGATGTCAGAGACTTGAATCCTGTAGTTTAAAATAGTTTGTAATTACAGGTCATGTTGTATTTGTTTTATGTTTGTTAAAAGAGTTTTATTACACGAGTCCGGGATGCTATTAAATGTTATTTGTGCAGGAACAGCATGCAGAAACCGCAGGTGGTCATCCGGTGTTTGTACACGCAGAGTGTATATTCCTGCAGTGTGTGCACCTGCTTTTCAAAATATCCAACCCTCTGCATGATTTAAAATATTCATCATAGGTTGGAGTGAATTATGGGCCTAGGCCACATGTGCATTCAGTTTATTTTTATTTTGTTTTTTACTTTTTTCCCCCTTTGGTTATTTATTTATTTATTTTTAATCCTGTCTGCATTGGTCTGATTATTAAAAAAAAAAAACTCCATCCACATGAAAACACTGTTGCATCATGCAAGCAAAGGAGATAACAGTGCACACTCTAACACCAAACCACAGAGGTACCGTCTCACACACTGATATTAACGTTAACACTAAAAACGGTGTTTCAAAAAGTCTTCATCCTGGAAGAATTTCTCTCTTCAGTGACCTAAAATGCAGTTTACATGTGGATGAAAGGCCAAAATCCACACATCAGAGTTGGTCTGACACAGATATGGGTCACACGTTACATGACCCACATACTGCAATCAAATACCTCTGGCTGCCAGTTTGGGGGCCACATGTGGCCCATGAAAAAGCCGTGCCATTAGACCAAAACTGGTCCTCTTCTGGCCCTGGGCCACTTATTGTTTTACATCTGGTTACAAATTTTAGCCTAGACTACAAAGGATTAAAGATAAATTTATTCATTCATTTAATCATTGTTTTTTTTGTTAAACCTCTTTTTCCTACCAAAGTCAGGAGGAGGCTGAAGCCTTCAGTATTCCAGCCGACTCGACACAATTTAGAAGTCAGTTAGACTAATGTGCATGTCTTTGAACTGTGGGAGTAAACCAGAATACCTTGAAGAAATCCATGCAATCAAATGGAGAGCAATTTTAAGGGTCATTATAATATAAATGTTTGAAAAATTTGTTGATGTATGTTGTTATTGGTAAATTGTAAATGCCTGTTTTTTACGTACTGCAATACATTTTGAGGTTTGTTTCACATATTCTCTGCATGTAAAGCAAAACTCTATAAAATATACATGACAATGTGGCTCCAGAATATGGGCTGGAAAGTAGCTGCTATATCATACTTAAATAATCACTCATTAGTCATCATCTTGGTAAGTGTGAACTTTCTGGACTATTAAGTGAGCACTGACTCAGAATTAGTCAGCTGTCTTGCGAATGCTGTGATCATGAGCTTTAAGATGAGTCAAGACAGTACAACAAGCTTCTAAGCTCTGGCTCCCCTATGAAGGATCGATACAAATTCATCAGTCAAAATCTGATGCAGTGTCTAATACACAGCAGGATGACACGTCTGATTCTGTGGTTAGTCATTACCAATGAACACAATGGAAAATCTCAGCGAATGAAATCGAACAAATCTTTCAACTGCTACATTTCATGAATGTGTTATCTTTAAAACATGAATAAATACACAAAGATAGAAATAAACCTACACAAACACAAAGATAAAAATAAACATCCTTTTAAAGTTTGAGGATGTTTTTGTCCTTTTTGACACCAGCCATCATCATGTCTCAGCTCCACAACAGCCCCGAGGTGTTTTCCATAGCACGCATGCGGTAAGTCATCTCAGTCAAAATGTCCAGAGGGCCAGATATTTACCAACATCAGAAAAACTGTGATGATGTTTCAAAGACAGCGTTTGCACTGACATGAGAGTGGGCAGAATTTTAATGTTTATCCCATGCAATAGTGACACACAGAGGAGCAATACTTTTAAAGAGAGCTATATTCAGTTTTATTGCCCTGTGTACAAAGTAGAGTGTTCAAAGTACTTACTTCCTCTCTTCTTTAAAGACGGAGCATGTGCGATGTTTGTTTATAGGGCAGTGGTGGCTTAGTCGTTAAGGCGATGAGATACTGATCCGAAGGTCACCAGTTCAATCACCACAGTTGGGCCCTGGAGCAAGGCCCTTAACCCTCAATTGCTCAGTTGTATAAAAATGGATAAGAGTGTCTGCCAAATGCTGTCAACACAAATGAGCAGTGTGATGCCACAATGCAATAAATACTAAATACAGTATATTAGCTACAATATTTACCAATAAGTCTACTCATTCATTCACTCACTTGCTAAACAGCTTAATCCTATTACCCAACACTGGGCGAAGGTGGGGTACAACCTGAACAGCTCACCCGACCCTCACAGAGCCAACACACAGCCAGTCACACTCACACTCACACCTAGGGACAATTTGGAACAGCCAATTGGCCTAATGTGCATGTGTTTGGACTGTGGAAGAGAACATGCAAACTCTTCACAGAAGAACCCAGGACCTTGTTGCTGGGAGGCGGACGTGCTAACTGCGACACAAATACGAATACGAGGATTACAATGCAGTGCTTAGGGTGCTGGGCTCATGAACAAAAGGTCATGGGTTCGAATCCCCTTTAAACTCCCACTGTGCCAAGACTCCTGGGCATGGTCTTGGAGGATGGACAAGGCCTTGTCTTAACCCCAAGTGTGCCTCTGTCCTCCCAGCAGAATAAATGTATACCAATAAAAATTACTGGGAAGGTAACCTGCAGTGGACTAGTGTCCCACCCACCACATGAGTTGAATATGCTTCACGCTGAGGTAACTGGGGATAAGCTCCAGCCTGATGAGCCAGTGGGCTCGGGTGTAAAAGCCCAACAGACATTTTTTACTTATCCTTTATTAGGGTCATGGGAAGGCTGGAGCCAACTGCAGGCAAAGGCAAGGCTCACTCTGAACAACTTACCAGACCATTGCAGGGCCAACACACACACACACACACACACACAACCATTTACAATCACATTCACACCTAGGGGTGATCATGAACATCCGATTAGCCTAATGTGCATGTCTGTGGGAGGAAATCAACAGCTGTGCCACCGTGCCACCAAGAGAACACTGCAGCAATTTTACAGAATTATCAATACATGAATAAAGTGACTATGTGATGTAATAAACATGGAAAAATCAGGACAATAAATAACTAGGAAATACATTGGCCTGGCAAGCTGTCCAGGGGGTACTCTGCCCTTGCCCAGAGTCGGCTGAGATGGGCACCAGCCTCCCTGGGACCCTACTTAGGATTAGAAAATGAATAAATGAATAATAAAAGGTTTAGTATTGACCAATAATGTATAGAAGGTTAAGCAGTCTTGGAGCAGGGCTTCACGGTGGCGTAGTGGTTAGCAGGTCCGCCTCACAGCAAGAAGGTCCTGGGTCCGAGTCCCGGGCTCGGCATGGGTGTTTCCGTGTGGAGTTTGCATGTTCTCCCCATGCTTGCATCTCAGTATAGTATAATTTACCCTCACATTCCAAAGACATGCACGTTGGGCTAATTGGCAGTTCCAAATTGCCCCTAGGTGTCGATGTGAGTGTGAATGGTTGTGTGGGCTCCAGCCTAGCCAAGGCCTTAGTAGGATTAAGTGGGTTGCCAAATAATAAAGAGGGAGCAAAAGTCTTTAAGCCTTTGGGTAGACGCTGTCATTGAGTCATGTTGTGTTCATGTGAATAGTCCTGAAGTGCTACCATAGGGGAGAAGAATGCCAGTGCAGGTTGAATAGAGTTCTTTTATTTTCTATGTTGACTTTCTGGGGCAACACATAGTATAATTGTTTAGGATTGCTGGGATCTTTTGAGAAGTTTTAACCACCCTCTGTGTTGCTTTCTTGTCCTGTGCTGTGTAGTTGACACGCCAGGATTTAATACACTCTGTGAAAATGGACACCACAGTACACAGTACTGGACATCCAGTCTTTCCTTCAGCACCTGTGCAGGATGGGCTTTTTAATGGCCGTCGCTATGTGCTCTGTCTACTTTAAATTATTACAGAGGGTCACCCCAGGGAATTTGAAGCTGTTGCCTTTTTAAACAGCGTCCCCACAGACATACATCAGGACATAAATGGCATCCTGTATCCTGAAGTCAATGACCAGCAAGAGCCTGGCTGTTTCTCTTGTCCACCTTACCAGGAGCAACAAATACTGTTAGCAGGTCATTTTGTTAGTGTCATCATCACCACTAATCCTTATAATGCTGCACAAGGTGTACAGCAGAGGGCTCATAACACTGCTATGTGGGGTGCTGGTATTAGGGATCAGAGAGGAGAAGGTGTTTCTGCCAACTTGCACATGTTGGGGTGTGTTGGTGGGAACGCCCAGGATGTAGTTGCACAGAATGCCACTGGATCCCAGATCTAGCAGTTGTTGGATGCTTGGATGGGATTACTGAATTCAATTCCTAGCCACAAATAGTAGATGAGCTGAGTTAAGTATTTCAGAAGATTAGAGTTGATAATTGGAAAAGAACATCAGCTGGGCTTTTTCTTGTCTTTAATAATGCAGTCTAAAGGTGCACATTCGTTAGTGAATAGCCTCTTTTTTTTCTTTAATCTTCGATTATCAGTTCATTTTGACTGAATACAAAGGTTCCCAGGCAAAACCACCCCAGCTTGCGGATTTACTTTCTCTAATTCACCTGTTTTACATCTTGTTTTGGTTTTATGTCAGGTTATAATAATAATAACAAGACGATGTGACCAGCGGAATGATATTGCTCATACGCGGTGCAACACAGACTTATAGAAAGTGGAAAAGTCAGAGTGCTAAGTGTCAAGGGTTAATAAATGGAAGAAGGTATACACACACACACACACACACACACACACACACACACACACTCACTCACACACACAAAGATTATATATGCCTTTCTTACAGTTCCTTACAATTTACAACTTTTTTACTGCTTGTATCATCTGTGTCTGTGCTGGCAGACGCATTTTTTAATGATTGCTACTATCATTGCTTCCGTTGGATACGTAAGTGATAACTGCTTGTATAACCATTTGTACAGGTGTTCCTACTGACATGGATGGAGAGGTATACACCCACATATCCAATTATTATTATTCATTTTTATTATTAATATTATTATTATTATTATTTTGTATTCATAATTTAAAGCAGAGCTTGTACCGGTCCGTCGTGGTGAAGAGGGAGCTGAACCGGAAGGCAAAGCTCTCAATTTACCGGTCGATTTACATTCCTACTCTCACCTATCACGAGCTTTGGGTAGTGACCGAAAGAACAAGATCGCAAATACAAGCAGCTGAAATAAGCTTCCTTCGCAGGGTGGCAGGGATAAAAGGGTACCCTTAAGTAGGGTATG
>JBCNYG010000002.1:13821229-13832395 GCA_039654305.1 Porochilus rendahli | reverse complement strand
AAAGAACAAGAGCGCAAATACAAGCAGTCGAAAGAAGCTCCCTGCGCGGGGTGGTAGGGAGAAAAGGGTACCCTTAAGTAGGGTATATATAGGGTTGTGTATATATATATATATATATATATATATATACCCTCCCCCCTCCCCCAGAGAAGACCTGGAGAAAGTGGCTGTGGAGATGAACGTCTGGACCTCACTTCTTAGGCGCTGCCACTGCAACCCGACCCCGAAACAAGTGGATGAAGATGAATGTAGGATTTTATTAATAATAAAAATAATAATTAAAAAAGAATAATAATACTAATAATATTGGGCAATCATACAGCAGAGAAATAAATAATATGCTGCAGATACAAAGGAATAGATACAGTTAAAGAGCAAATAAGAACTTTTTTTTGGTTTTGGGGTGGATGTACATTACCCCAAAAATGCAATATGATCTTATTGTAAATACACCTGTTCTTGGAAGGCCATAGAGCCCTAGAACATATCTAAATAAACAACATCTCAAATACAGTGCTATCAAAACATATCTGGGGCAAAGTCTTGTAAAAATATTAATGATGGCTTTGGTTAAAAAAAAATCCAAATTTAAAACATGTCACAGAGCACCGTTAAATCCATTATGATAAACTGGAGAGAATATGTCACAGGTGCATCTCTGCCTGGAGGAGGCTGTCCATCAAGAGTCAGTGACGGTAAAGAGGGCATTAGTCAGAAAAGCAGCAAAAAGGCTGGGAGTAAATCAGAATGAGTTGGACAGATCCTCAGCTCGGCTGGGAGACGCTTTTTATAGGACAACCTGGACGTTATGGATGTGAGCGGTAAGAACAAAGACATTATTGAAAAAATGTCATATGAAATCATGTAGCTGAGACTTAGCAAATGTACTTTTGTCTAATGAGACAAGACGTGAACTTTTAAGCATTGGCATAAAGCACTACATTAAGACTCAACACTACTCATTACCTGAGAACAGTACTGCATCATTAGGGTGTTGTCATTTCATCAGGAGGGATTGGAGGTATGATCAGGGTAGAGGACCGGGTGCATGGGCCCAATCCACTCTGCACATGACCTGAGACTCGAGAGGAGCTTCAGATTGTAACAGCCCAATTATCTTAAGCATGCTCTCCTTGCTACATTAAAGTCTGACAAAACGACTACATTAATGCTACATTAAAGTCTGACAAGTGTTTTGTAAATGTCAGATGTCCGTTGCTAACAGAGACACTGTATGGCCTAATGTTTGTGCTTCCAGTCCATCCAGTGCCGGGCTCACCGACGTCTTGAACTTCATAAAGTAAAATCCCAATAAATCCATTTCTGTTTAAGTAAAATCTACTCTTAAGACAGAGAGAAGTCCTGTAGCATGCACTTATAATCTTAGTAATGAAACCGTAACTTTAATGATACAATAATAATACAAAAAAATTATAAAATAAATAAATACATTTTGCAAATCTCATTTCCTGCAAACAGGACAAAAAATGAATTACCTTAGAGCCTTAAATTAACTATGGTACTTCTGCATGCTTCCATTCAAGATGTTCCACTTGAACATTTTATTAATGCAGCCACTATAATCACTGGGACCGCAGGAGTTTTTGCTGCTGCATGATTGGCTGACTGGAGAAGCGCATTACTGAATAAGCGTCCAGATGTTCATATTAAAATATCCAGTGAGGGTGTATATAAACTTACAGTCTGTTTTATTAGAAACACCATAATACTGGGTAGGTCTTTAGACTGCAGTATTAGTTGCAGTTTGTGGCAGCTGGCGCTTATTAAAATACAGGAAACACTTTCTATTCTAATCTAAAACCAACAATAAACAGAGTCAATCAATTTTACTGTATCAAGATAGCTAAAAATCTGGATTGTTATTCAACCATCTTATTTAATTTTCCTTTATTTATAATTATAAGCATTAAAGGTATTTTCCTCAACCATATCATTATTCATATCATCTGCGTTTTCATGCCAATAAGCAGCAGCCATACGCCAATCCATTGCAGCTCTTACACACCATGTTACACAACCATTCAGTCTCCAGCCAATTAGCCTGATCTGCATGTCTTAGGACTGTGGGAGAAAACCGGAGTACCCAAAGGAAACGCACACAAGCACAGGGAAAACATGCAATCTCCACACAGAAATGACTGAGCCCTGGATTCGAACCAAGGTCCTTCTGGCTGTGAAGTGGACGTGCTATCCACTACGCCACTATGTTACCCGATCCCAATTCACTCATAGCAGTTAATTATAAGCTGTATATCCAAGAGGAACAAAGACAATCCCGTCCAATCACTGTCGAGATGGTTTTTTTCTGCCATGCTATCATCCTGGAGATTGTGAGTTCAAATCCATATTGATGCATGCAGCCATCTGATGCCAGGATTCCATGGAGGAATGGCATACATTCACATCCCTCTCACTTATACTGATAACCTGCCAATCATGGGCGTCTGTGGGCTCATGCATACAAGGGGGCGGATATTACTTTACCTCCTGAATATGAACGCGCATCAGTGCAGAGGGGGCACCTGCTTGCTCTCGGCCCTCCCTGTTTTCGGTGATTGTGTGACAGTGAGGCAATACCCATCGGTGAGGATTGGATGTGACTAAATTAGGGACAGTACAGTGGGAAAAGTCCAAATAAAAAGCTTTATGAGCATTCATCTTTCTTTTCTTTAATTCAAAGTGATCATGAAAGCTGCATATACACACTTTAATGAGTGTCCGTTAGCTTTATGTGAGGAGATTTTTAATCGCTTTCACAAATGTTCACTTGTACTCTTAACGTAAACGCTACTGTGCGCCGTTCACGAGCTTGCTGGCTTGAAGATCACCAACAGCAATCACGGTGCCACGTGTTTATGGTAATAAGGTGTGAGGGCATTATGAACAAGTTAATTCTTGCTAAATATTTCCATGCTTGTGTTTCATTTTCCCCGGCCTTCAGAGTCCATATATAATCCATTCATTTATCCATTTGTCATTTCCTTCAGGCCACAGGATGGCTGAAGCCAATCCCAGGTGAATCCAGGACAGAAGGAGGGCACATGCTAGGCAGGTTGCCAATCTATCACAAGACTAATGCAAATATGATTCAGTTCCCTGACTCTTCATTTTCTCCTTTGCACAGGTGTAGAGTGATGATGCAGGTCTCCTTCAGCAGTCTCTAATACATCAGCAGCTGCTGTCATCTTTAATCCCCTTTCCTCACTCCCTTATTCACATTCTCTTGCCCTTTCATCCTTTTTTTTCCCCACTCTCCCATAATCCTCTCATCCTTTGCTTGTAGTGTCAGGAGCCCCAGGGAAAATGGTCAGGCATCCCATGTCCTTTTTTCCTCTCTACAACTGTCTTCACACATCTTTTTGGGTTGGTATTACCCCCAACCAATTATCAATGTGTGCATCCCAGCTGGACTCTCTGATTTCATGCTGTTATGTTGCCTGGACTGATTGCACCCTACAGTTGCCATCAGATCTCCTGATTGATGAGGACATGAAGAGACAACTGGGCTGTCATTTTACTGTGGAAAAACATGTGTCTGTGAAGACAGGACCCTGAACCTGTGATGAAAAGCTAGTGGATCGAAGTCAGTAATTGTAATAGAAAATATTTATTATAGTATACAGTAAATGTGCAGCACGGTGGTGTAGTGGTTAGCACCCGGGTTTGGGTGTTTCTGTGTGGAGTTTGCATGTTTTCCCTGTGCATGTGTGCGTGTCCCTCCAGATACTCTGGTTTCCTCCCACAGTCTAAAAGTATGCACACTAGGCTGTTTGGCAGTTCCAACTACCCCTACATGTGAGTGTAAATGGTTGTGTGTGTTGGTCCTACAATGGTCTGGCGAGCTGTTCAGGGTGTACCCAGCCTACATCCAGGGTTGGCTGAGATAGGTTTAGTCTCCCTGCATGCCTAATAGGATTAACCGTTTTTGCAAATGAGTGAGTGCGTATATGGTGTATGCAGTATTTTAATCAACCAGAACGAGTGTTAATCATTTGTTTCTGAGCTCAGGACTTTATAGAGAATCATTTTTGGAGATTCTAATGTCCACATGGATTTGACTTTGCTAAATTATGTGTGCATATCGTGCAGTAATTGAGAGGCATTTTATCAAGTATCAATCTTCATCAGCTTAAAATATTACTGAAATGAATGAATAAACGAAACACTCAGAGATAAAGTGCCTCCACTATACAGCATAGATAATGCAGCTAATAGGCTGAGTATGGTTACTGGCCTTTATTACCCATGTGCTTGTCTTACGATATGCTCTATCTAACTCTCTTGTTTGAAGGTTTAACAATTTGACCTTTAATGGTCTGTCAAGGTCAAAGGTAAGTGCTCAATACTAAAAGCATTTGCACTTGCTTCAAAGTTATATCTCCAAAATCTCCCAAATTATTTGTGACCTTGCTCTGATCCTCACCATTGACCTTGACATTACAAAATCAAAACATTAGATACGGTAGTGGCCCCACCTAGTTTGGTGAAAATCCGTGCATGGGTGTGGTCACTCTGTTTTGGGTGGAGATGATAACTCCTAGTAATAGTAATCTCTACCAGCTGGATGAGCAACACTGCCATTAGCACAAAGTTACATTTCAAACATAAGCAAACCGTATAACAGCACTTCTTTTAGAACAGTCTTTCCTTCATATGTTCATTCTTTTTTGACAAAGAAATAAATTGAGATGTCCAAGCCATTACTCACACGTAAGTGATCTTGTTCGAATGTACAAGCGAATTTCATTTAGAAAAGAATTGAATAAATTCAAACTGGAATTTGTATATTTTTGGAAACAGTCGGTCAACTTCAAGGTGAATGATCCGTATTCGCAGTCTTGTTGAAAAATTTTGTACCTTTGCAAAATTTTAGTGCGAAATGAGAATTAATCGATTTTATTATTAGATTCGAAGAGACTGCACTTCGAGCATAATAGCGGTATTTTCAGCCGAAAACGGCGTTGCATCATTTTGTGGCTATATGGCTCATTTGTGAGTCAGCTTTAAAATGAGCTGCACCATTAAAATCTGTACATCAAGCAAACAAACACATTTGTAATTATTAGATTTATATTTGGTGTTATTTGCACCATTTACATAATTTGTGAATTTTATCCATCCATGCTACCCGAACTCTATCAAGACTAATTTAGAGCATATGGTTAAAGAATTAATTCTGATTCTTATTCGTATTTTTCTCTAGGGATGGTTTAAGCTTTCTTTCCAGCAATAAAGAGGAGAGTAAGTTTGCCCACTCGTTCATAATCTTTAAAGTGCATGGAGTTTTTAAGGAGTCTGCAGTGGGCTAAAAGATTGAAAGTATTGTAAGATTTGTGACCACTTTGTGCAAATCATTTAGAACAAGGAACTGGCTTCTCTTTTTATCTATTTTCATTCATTCTTCTTAACATAAGCAACCATTTAATCTCTGTTATATTACTGTTTTATGTGCAGTAATGTCTGTCTTGCCCCCATTCCACTCTGTGAATGCTGGATCCTGTCTGATCTTGGAAGCCAAGCGGTGTTGTGCCTGATTAGTACTTAGGTCGACTGCTTGGGAATAACCTGTGCAAGATGTACCAATGGAAGGTAAAGGCTGACCACTCTTGTGCAATATATGTAGTCAACCATGAGTACTTGTTGCTCAGTGGCAGCTGAAGCATGGAGCTAGCATGGCACATAAAGAAGAATAATGTGTAACTTACACTGTTTTACTTCATTAACATATATGACACTGTGGTGGGAACACAAAAGAATGAAGAACTGCAGGAAACTCATGACAATGGCTGTTTGGAAAATTGTATAGTTTGAATCCTATGCAAGACTACAATCAGTCAAAAAGAGCAAAAAGAGATATAAGTATGCAGATTGCGAAGATTAAAGAACAAGAAAAACTGTGTACATGTGAAAACTATAGGAACGATTAAACAAGGTGGCACTGAAGCAGAAACTGCTTCAGAAAATTCGCCTTCACGTGACCCTAGTACGGTACATACCGCAGCAAGCTGCATGCAAAGGCGGGGTACACCCTCAAAACACCCAACCATTGACACATTCCGGGGAAATTTGGAACAGCTAATTACCCTAATGTGCATTGTGTCTTTGGACTGTGGAAGGAGACTGGAGTACTCGGAGGAAACCCAAGCAAGCACAGGGAAAAATAGCAAACTCCACACAGAAACACCCTCGCTGAGCCCAGACCCTAAATCCAGGACCTTTTTGCTGTGAAGCGAGCGTGCTAACTACTATGCCATTGTGTCATACTAAAATAAACAGGATGTCAATATATATATATATATATATATATATATATATATATATATATAGGTACCTCTACTGCAGACCCTTTTCCTCCCATCCATCTTTTCCTTTGTCCCGTCCTTTCCTAGATCTCCTTAACCTGATCTCTATGGCAACCTCCTTTCCACACATCGCTGGGCAGATATCCAATTGCTAATGTTAATATCTGCCCATCCTTACTCATCTGTGGTGTGTGTGCGTGTATGTGTATGTGTATGTGATTTGCATGTTTGATTTGGCTGAGGTTTTACGTCGGATGCCCTTCCTGACACAACCCTCTCCATTTATCCGGGCTTGGGGCCGACACTAGAAACCAGAATTAGGGCTATGACTAGAACCAAAACCAGAACTAGTGGGTGGATCAAAATGAATATTAAAGTCACCAACAATTAAAGTTTTATCTAATGAAACAACCAAGTTTGAAATTAAGTCTGCAAATTCACATAGGAATTCGGAGTACGGCCCTGGGGGTCTGTAAATAATAATTAAAAGTAACAGCTGCGTGGGCATATTTTTTCCGGAAACATTGTTGTTATGTTAGTATATAGAATTTCATATGTATTAAATTTATGTCTAGATTTTTGTACAACACCGAGATTATCAGTATAAATAACTGATGCCTCCTCCTCTGCCAGTTAGACGAGGTTGGTGTATATAACTGTAATCCGGGAGGATTTGCTTCATTTAATGCTACATACTCGTTAGGTTTTTATCCACATTTCTGTTAAATACATTACACTAAAATCCTGATCAGTAATGAGGCGCTTTAGACATAGGATTGTTCCTTGGCATTACACACCCAGGGGTGGAATTTAGAAAAACTAAGTTTCTGGCCAACAGGACTAGTGAAAGTATGAAACTACTAGTCCTCCTCCACATTTACTGGTCAGGAACACTAGATCTTCTTTGCCTGTTGGATTTATCAGGTTGCCAGCTAATTTCATTCGCACTACAGATTTTTGACTCGCCATGGGCCAGCGGGTGGTGTTTACTTCCACCCCTGCGTACCTGGGGTCAAGGGTGCTGACCATCTCTTTGAACGGCGGCTTTTCAGCAGTATGTATTGGGACCATGTCCTTACATATGTGTGTCATTATGGCATGTGTAATTTCCTTACATAGTTGATCACTTGTTGTATGGATTGCCTCTGGCAAAAGACTGCATATGGCTTTTAATTAGTCTCAAAATGTACGCAAGCACCCAAGTCTTGTGTTTTTTGCTGATGTTTCCATGTAGTATATAGTAAAACAGTTATTCACAACATGCTTGGTGGATGTCATTGCATTGCATATTCAGTGACCCCTAACTCTACTACTACTAATAATAATGTCCTAACATTTCCAGGTACGGGATCAGTCCCGAGAACATCATCCTTTATGGTCAGAGTATCGGCACGGTGCCCACGGTGGACCTGGCTTCACGGTATGAGTGTGCTGCCGTGGTCCTCCACTCTCCACTCACCTCGGGTATGCGAGTGGCATTCCCGGACACCAAGAAGACCTACTGCTTCGACGCCTTTCCAAAGTAAGTGCTATTGAAAAAAATTGAAAACAGAGTACAGTTACTGATAACTAATGTTGAAGTAACAGACCAGGTGAACCCAGCAGTGGAATAGTTTTCCCATCATTATCTGATATTTGTCATGGCTATATCGTATACAGACTTAAAGGCGTCACTACGTCTGTCCAGCCGTGATCAGTTGTATTCCAGCAAGCCTTGTTTTATGATGTTCCTCAGTATATGTGTATCACATGCCCACCTCTTCTTTCAGCATCGAAAAAGTGTCCAAGATCACATCTCCTGTGCTGATTATCCACGGCACTGAGGATGAGGTGATCGATTTCTCACACGGCCTGGCCCTGTTCGAGCGTTGCCCCAAGGCCGTGGAGCCCCTGTGGGTGGAGGGAGCCGGCCACAACGACATCGAGCTCTACAGCCAGTACCTGGAGCGCCTGCGTCGCTTCATCAGCCAGGAACTGACCGCCCAGTACGCCTGAACATCCAGCACTTCAAAGCTCAGTCCCGGTGAAACGAACACTCCAGGGTCAGTCTGAGGGCCTGCTTCAGCATTTTCTACCCCTTTTAGGCTGGTCGGTAGTAACATGCCAACCTGGATGGGGTGAAGCAGAACCTTTTTTTTTGGGTCCAGTATCACAGGGCAAAAAAATACAAAAAAAAAAAACCCACCACAAACTGTATTGTCATTTATTTCTTCATATTATTGTATTATATTATTTCCTTTGCTCATCTGAGAGGAGACTGCCATAAGTGCAATTTCTTAGACTAGGTTTTGTTTGGTTCAATATTTTGGGCTGGAGGATTTAATTTTCTGCTCCTTCCTGTATGTATGTGCTCTCTGCTGGACAGATTGGCTGTTTGTCTGACCTTGTGGAGACCATTATATGGGTCAAGTGTGTATGTACTGATTTTATCACAGACTCCCAAGCGCTTTCTTTCGATCTCAAGCACCTCTTTTGCTCCCGTGTTCGTTTTTATTTACCCTTTCTAAACGATCGCCAGCCAGCAGCAGCATCTCGTGTCTGTGGTGTGTTTAACCGGACGTGAGCTGAGCGACAAATTAGGCAGAAAGCAATATAACTTGGGTTACTGTGAATACAACAATAAAGGAAGCTTAAGTCCACCCCACCCCAAAAATATGAATAAATAATAAAAAAAAAATATATATAGATATATCCATTCCCCTATTGGAATGAATGATGTTCATCTTTCTTTTAATTAAAGGTCACGTGAATGTAGCTGTCCTCATTTCGTTCCCCGTGAATTATAACGCTTTGAGTAATTGGTGCGTTCTGCGTTCTCTTTCCATCAGAGCTTCACCGTCGGTGTGCTTTCCTCGAACTCCTTCTTGTCATTCCTGAACTCCTCAACTCTTGTTCTTCTGACTGCTCTGTCTCGCACGTTCTTACTCTGTTCCACAAAGTACCCATCACTTAAAACACGTCATGCATCTCACATCTCAGTGCCTCACCTATTAATCCACAAGCTTTCTTGTGAATTAAGAATGAGTACTTTATCTCTCTCTCTTTCTCATTTTTGTAATGTCTCTAATTCTTGAGATGTACTTGTATATCTTTCCTCTTTTTTTTTTTTTTTTTTGTATTTCGTATTGCAGATTTTTTTAAATCAATCTATTAGTGTCATGAACATTTCTCGCAGTTTAGCTCCCGTACTTAATGTATTTTAAAAACATGACGAAGAACGTACAGATTTATTTTTCTAAGGGTAAGTTTTTTTTTTTTGCGCTCCAGTGCTCCAGTTCTGTCTAAATTCCAGCTGTAAGTTGTATTGCTACTTGGTTGAAGTGAAAAGAGGATTTAGCCCCGTCTCCATGATAATTACGCCTGCCGTGAAAATAAAGCCGCTTTGGGAACATGATCGCCTGAATGGTGTGATGCTCAAATTTTACCAAATCTATTTACATTTCAGAGGAACACCTTGGGCTGCCATGTCCTCTCCAAGCTGCAGTCTTAGGGTGTGGTTTACACTCACACCCCCTCGACACTCCAAATGGCAATAAACCTGAAGTTAATGACGCAAATGGTTAAAGATGAACCTTTTAGAAACCCTCATCTTAAGTGATCGATGTATTCTTTACTGTTTTTTTCCCGCTGCAGCATTGTGTACGTGTGTAATCATGTTTCTGTTGGTGGAAGAAACGTATCGACCTTTTTCTTTTTCTATGTGTATCCTTTTCTTAGCTTAAGAATGTATGTGCTGTAATGTAACTGATTAATAAAAGTGATGATGACTATGCTGTGTTCTTCATCATCTCTAGTCTGGTTCATTAGAACATCTCCAGCTGTGGTTCTCATCCCGAGCTCTTTTTATTGGCAGAGATAGGATGTACAAAGTACTGGTGTATCATGGGTGCCAATAATTGTGGTGCGTGTTTTTTTGGGCGAGTCGTTTGTGTGGTCTGGTGGCGAGAATGTCCAGCTCACGGCAAAAAGGCCCTGGCTTCGGGTCGCGGGTGTCTCTGTGTGGAGTTTGCATGTTCTCCTCGTGCTTGTGTGGATTTACTCCGGGTATTCCGGTTTCCTCCCACAGTTCAAAGATGTACACATTAGGCTAATTGGCTGCTCCAAAATTTCCCTGAGTGTGAATGGTTGTGGGTGTTGGCTCTGCAACTGTCTATTCAGGGTGTACCCTGCCTTTGCCCAGTGTCGGCTCCGATAGGCTCAAGCCTCCTTCCCTCAACCCTAATAGGAATAAGCGGTTTGGCAAATGAGTGTATGAGTGAGATTCATTCATCCATCCATCCATCCATCCATCCATCTTCTCAAACCTTAAGAAGGGTCACGGGGAGGCTGGTGCCCATCTCAGCCGACACCGGATGAGGGCGGAGTACACGCTGGACAGCTCACCAGACCATCGCAGGGCAGAAACATGCTGACAGCAACCCAATGGCCTCCTCTTTATGAACGACAGCAATGGCTCTTTTACATCCTCCCACCACAGACAGTGAGAGACACGGCCGGCCTTTGATAACCCAGTTAGCTGCACTGCGGGCAGAGCAATGACAACCCGGTGATGCTGGGGCTTGAACCCCCGACCTTGGGATCAGTAACCCAGCACCTTAACCACCGTGCCACCACTGCCCCGTGTTTGGTTTGTGTCCTCTCTTATGTTTTGTATGTTGGATGAATAACTGACCAAAGGTGTTTGACTTATGTGTTACAGCGTCTCGGTTAATCAGGAAGTCCTGAATTACAGCTTAAAAGTCCTTGTACACTCCAAAAAAAAAAAAAATTAGGAATAAGCGATTCAGAAAATGAATGAATGAAAGTAAATAAAAGGGGAACCGCCCTAGTTAAATTGTTTGTT
>JBCNYG010000002.1:13780719-13793478 GCA_039654305.1 Porochilus rendahli | reverse complement strand
TAGCTGCACTGGGGGGACAGCAGTGACAACCCTCTGATAGTGGGGCTTGAACCCCCGACCTTGGGATCAGTAATACAGCACCCTACCACCATGATGGGTATATGTAAATTGCAATTTTGTGATCATATCTACATGAAACAACACGCACACACACATACACCCACACACCCACACACCCACCCACCCCAAAATTCCTTACAGCATTTTTAGCAGTGCTTAAAATATCAAAGTAGGGTCGAAATCGAGTTGTTGCTCGGGGAAACTGGTTATGTCAGCAGCATTTGATGTTTTATTTATAACAGAATGTAAGTAGCAGATTAGCATTAAAATGTCTTGGTAACTGCAGCCTATAACAACAAACTTAAAAGATGAAAGGAAAACTGAACTCTGACGCACTTTTTTATAAGGAATTGATCATAAAATATGTGTTGTTGCTTAGGAATTTGAATTAAAAGTTCGATTCCCAGGCTTGGGCGTTTCTGTGTGGATGTTACATGTTCTCCCTGTGCTTGTGTGGGTTCCTTCCGGGTACTCTGGTTTCCTTCACCTGTCCAAAAGCATGCACAGTAGGCTGATTGGCAGCTCCAAATCCCCCCTATGTGTGAGAGAACGTGTGAATGGTTGTATGTGTGTTGGCCCTGCGATGGCCTGCAAGCTGTTCAGGGTGTCCCCCACCTTTGCCCAGAGGTGCCTGAGATGGGCTCCCTGAGACCCTAATTGGGATTAAGCAGCTTAAAAATTAATAAATGAACAAAACATGTTGCCAGGAATTTAGTGAATTTTTTTTGAACGCTTAATTATTTCATGCTCTTTAATACAGTGATATTAGACCAGGGTACACCCTGAAAAGCTTATCAGACCATCACAGGACCAACACATAAACAGCCAATCACAATCACAATTACACCTGGGGCAATTTGGAACAGAGTTCAAGATCGGAGCAGGGACGGGGGAGTGAAGTCTAAGACGGAGCCTAAGGGGGAAGTGACGTCATTCACAAAGCAAGAGGCCAGGCTCTCTTCAGGGTCCATGGGGGAGTGACGTTAACAGCAAGGCCTGAGTAAGGAGAGCAGCTCTCTGAAGCATAAGGAAGGAGCACTGATGACATTAAGGCCAAAGGGAAAGTGATGCACTTCACAAAGCCAAAGTGGTGCTTTGCTAATAGCGTTTTGTTTTTAGTTTACGGGGAAATTATTCATTTTGAAAGTTTATGCATGAAAGCACACCAATCAATGACCTGGATGTAAACATCAAACAACATGAAAAAAATGGAATATGGAATCATAGTGGCCGGCACAGACTTAATATTACTACATAAAGCTTCAAGCTTTTCCTCCCATCAACGGGCAATTAAAGGTAAAGAGCAAATCACAGCAAAGCCGTCCTGGTTTAAGTCCTGGGCTCAGCAAGAGCATTTCTGTGTTGCATATACTCCCTGTGCTTGTGTGGGTTTCCTTTGGGTACACCGGTTTTCTCCGCAATTCCAAAGGCGAGCATGTCAGTCTAAATGGCTGCCACTAGGTGTAAGCGTGGATGTTAATGATCTTGTGTGTGTGTGTTGGCCCTGCGATGGATTGTTGAGCTGTTTAGAGTGTAACCTGCCTTCACCCAACGTCGGCTGAGATAAGCTCCAGCCTCTCCCCGACCCTAATAGGATTAAGTGAGTGAGATGAATTAAATTACATTCATTTTAGTCCACAGAGACAGAAACAGACAACTGAACAAAAAGCACCTAGCGCTGCTTCAGAAATGATCCTGTGCCAGAAGTGTTCTGAAGTATTTGGATGGCTGGATCGTTTAAAGTCTTTTCGAAGCTTAGCAGTTCTCCTGCTGCATTGGCAGTGTTTCTTGGCCAACAGTTTGGTTGTGATGAGCCTTGAAGTGTGAATTTGCACATTGCGGGAGGAACATGCGTTAGCAGAGTGGATGTTTGGAGAAACTGTAAGCGAGGCTTCTTTTAAAATAAAGCTCAAAGATTCTCGCTGTGTTCAGATTTTCAAGGAACTTAATTGTTTCAAACAAAAGTCTGGCAAATAGATATCCTCCTACCAACGGGACTCGGAAATGAAGGTCAGACGGCCTGACTCAATTGGAACTTTCAGGTATCTGATATCCATTTTAATGGACTTTGGAATGGTACGGTTACAGCCCTATTCCAGCCCTATTCCAACAGACCATTGGTTTGAAAGCCCATTGGTTCAACAGTTACAGCCCATTGGTTCGACAGCCCATTGGTTCGACAGCCCATTGGTCCGACAGCCCATTGGTTCAACAGTTACAGCCCATTGGTCCGACAGCCCATTGGTTCAACAGTTACAGCCCATTGGTCCGACAGCCCATTGATTCAACAGTTACAGCCCATTAGTCCGAAAGCCCATTGATTTCGGACCAATGATCCGGACCATTGATTTCAACAGCCCATTGGTTCAACAGTTACAGCGCATTGGTCCAAAAGCCCATTGGTTCGACAGGCCATTGGTTCAACAGTTACAGCCCACTGGTCTGAAAGCCCATTGGTCCAACAGCCCTAGCCCTAGGACTGTCGGACCAATGGGCTGTCGGAACATAGAGCTATCACTCAATGCTGTAGAATGAGATTAATTTGCATATATATTTGAACATCTGTTAAGTGCACAATAAAAACACAGTTTAATAATCACACAGAAAAACCTGAGTTAAGAAATATGTAGAAATAACACGAGTTAGTATACGTTAGGCATATGCACATTAGGTTATGTGCCTGTTCCAAATTGTCCCTAGGTGTGAGTGTGTGAGAATGGTTGTGTGTGTTGTGTTGAGTGAGTGAGGTATTGTGCAAATAATTCAGGATGGATATTCCTTGCATCATTCATTCATGTCCAGCAACTGTTTTCTCCTGGTTAGGATCATGGTGGATCCAGGGAATATCATGGAAACCCTTGGCAAAACATATGAATGGGGCATAGGTGGAACAAAATAATTATGTACACAAGTACACACTCCTTCACAACTACAGCCATTATATTCATATTTAATTGACCTACCAGCATGTTTTTGGAAACCGGAGGGCACTGAGGAAATTAATACAGGCATGTGAGCACAAAACCTGCAGAGAATCTCCATACAGTCAGCGAGTATCTTGTGCTGATGATCACAGCAGTGACCTTGGAGATGTGAGAAAGTGTAGCCGCTGCACCATCATTGTGGTAATGAGAATATTGAAAAGAGAATACATGATGGGTGCCCACTTTCATTCTTTCCTGAAGCTTTGCGTCATATCTATCATTATTTTACTGATGGCTGTTGTGTATATAATGTCGCTGACTCACACACTTTCTGCATTTGCCAAGTGTTTACCAGTGTTACAGACCATTAAGTCCCGGAGGCCACTGACTAAGCGATTGACGAATCCGTTTTTCAGACTAAAGGCAAGACGCCGTTAATGACAAAGTCCATTTCAGTTATGGAGATTAAAAATAAACAAATACATACATATGATGCATTTCAATTCTATTGTGGCGCACAAACAAAATGCAGACAAGGTATAGCTACATTTGCCATGATTTATCACAAACATAAAAATATAAATTTTTCCTACGAACGAATCGCTGGAGCCTATCACAGCCAACACTGGATGAAGGCGAGATGGAGAAGGAGATGGGCGCCAGCCTCCTTGAGACCCTAATTAGGATTAAGCTGCTTAGAAAAGGAATAAATAAACAAAAAATGTTGCCAGAAGCCCTGTGATGGCCTGGCGAGCTGTCCAGGATGTATTCTGCCCTCACCCAGAGTTGGCTGAGATGGGTGCAAGCCTCCCCGCGACCCTAATTAGGAATAAGCGGTTCAGAAAATAAATTAATGAATTTTTTCATGCTCTTTATTACAGTGACGTTAGACTAAGGTGATATACTTGGAAAAAACAAAACAAGGAAAATTATTCACTCACTTGCTGAAACACTAACTTCTATTAGGGTCACGGGGGGCTGGAGCCTATCTCAGCCAACCCTGAACGGAGGCAGGGTACACAACCGTTCAACATTCACATTCACATCTGGGGTTAGTTTGGAACAGTCAGTTAGCTTAATGTGCATGTTTTTGTACGGTGGGAGGAAACCAGAGTACCCACAGGACAAACCGCCCCAAGCACAGGGCGAACATGCAAACTCCACACACGCATGAGCCCGGGACTCCAACCCAGGACCCTCTTGCAATGAAACGGATGTGCTACTGTGCTGCTGATGATATTCTCAGTACTTTATGTGGTACTGTTGTTCCTCTCATCATCTCATGACTCATTGACCGAAACACTTAATCCTATTAGGGTTGTGGGAGGCTGGATCCTGTCCTAGCCCACACTGGGGCTAAAGTCGCCAAAGCGTCACAGGGCAACACACACATACAACCATTCACACTCACACCTAGGGACAATTTGGAACAGCCAATTAGCCTAACGTGCATGTTTTTTGGACAGTAGGAGGAGACCAGGGTGCCCAGAGGAAACCTACGGAAGCATGTTGAGAGAACATGCAGACTTTACACAGAAACGCATGAGCCCAGGAATCAAACCCAGGACCTTTTTTCCTTAGGGCTAGTGTGCTAACCCATACACCACTACGCCAGCTGCTGTTATTGCCATGTTGCTAAAATGTAAGAACTTACTAGGTTTATAAAATCTGTGCAACTTGTCATAATGACTTAGTTTTAGTACTGACAAAAAAATATAAAGGAACACTGTCACAACATCTCTGGAAAGTCCTTGAAGCATCAGCACAACGTACTGATGTTTTAAATGATGTCTTGGGAGCGACACTGGAATTTCACTGTATAGGTTGCTATAAAGTTGTGAAAATTACATTGGAGCAACGTTCTTGCAACAACCCTATGTTAGTAGGGCTTCTTCCTTCTTCCACCCTGTGGACTTCATTTACAGAGTAGTACCTGTTAAAAGAATTAACTGCAGAATTTGTTCTCCACCTTTTACCCCTGAAATGTCAACTGTATTAATATTTTGAAGAACTTTTCAGTTTTAATTGGAAACCGTTTTTTTTAAACCAAAGTGTTTGGTTTTAACTTGCTAAATCACAGAAGCTTTTTCTGGTCTGTCGGTTCAAGTATCATTCTACTCGGAGTAATTTTAACTCAAGTGGATGTAGAGATTACATGACTGTGTCTCAGATTCAGTATTTAAAGATAAGAGGAAGACTTCTTTCTAGTTGAGAACATTTGGCTGAAGACTGTGTTGACAATAAAGGTGGGACAGGAACGCCTGATACATTGAGCTGAGTGGCATGCTCTGCCACTCACTTATTTGCTGAACCGCTTTGTCCTACTACTAGGCTTGCGTTGAGGCTAGAGCTTATTTCAGACAACACTGGACACCCCGGGAACACCCGAACAGCTTGCCAGACAATCGCAGGGCGACACACAGTCAACTATTTACATTCACAGCCACATCCACACCTCGGGGCAATCTGAAGCAGATAATTTTCCTAATGTGGATGTATTCGGACTGTTGGAGGAAACCAGAGTACCCAGAGGAAACCCACCTGGATATCAACTGGACACCAGGCCAAATAATACAGAGATGTACTGGCATTTGGCATGGATTGGGAAAACTGGTCCTAAGTCCAAATGCATATCGGTCCCAATACAGCATGGGTCTGAATTTGGGCTTATTTGTCTAAGATCAAAAATAAGGGTTTCCCTCTGCAACTCTACTAGGATTAAGCGGTTCGTCAAATGAGTGAGCGAGTAGGTGTCTTTGGGGACAGAAGGATAGCCAAAGAAAGGTGCAAATGTCAGCCTTACATACAATCTGGTGAGTCCAAAATATTCCTGAACACATCGAGTGAAAACTCTTTCAGCATTAATGCAATGAAACCGTCATTAGGAGCTGAGCGCAAACCAACTATGTAATATATTCTGACATATTCAGTGATTCATCTTTGTAATGCAGAAGATGCAGTTATTCAGAATAATAACATTTCTGTCAACATTTCAGAGCTAGTTATGACAAATATGAGAAAATTGGCTGAATTTGTCATTTAGTATGAGCTACAGTCCGAGTTATTAATTATGATATAAAAGTATGATTCATCATAATAAATTATCATTTCAAATTCATTGAAGCAAGATTTCCATATGGATTACTTATTTGCCCAGGCTTGTTATTTAACCATCTATCTTTATGTAGAACACAAGTGTTTTAATGATGCACACTGACTTAGAACTCCTAAATATTTAAGTGTGAATTTTTACCTCGGCCCAAAATATAATTTTCATGAAGGGATTGTAATTCCTGGCGTTTGCGGGTCGTTTTGTTGGGTTGACCACAACTGTGCACGGATTTCCACTAAACAAGTCTCAAAGATGCTTCGATTTTGAAATGCCAAGGTCAAAGGTGAAGGTCAGAACAAGGTCACAAAATGACTTCAAAATGAGTGCTGATAGTCATTTCGCTACTATAAAACACTATAAGAAACCAAATATGAACTTTTAAATGAGATTGTCTTTGACCTTGAGTGACCTTTAAACTTTAATTCACACACATCCTGTGAAACCCCTTAAATGAGAGTTTTTTGCGTTATATGTCCACATATTTTACAACATATCGTGTCATAAGCTTGTGGGGGTTTAAAGCTTGTCCTGTACAGGGCCTGTTTTCAATGTCATCCCTGCTGAGGGTCGGTTTAAGAGGGAGCGTGAATGGTTGTGCGTTGTGCGTTGGCCCTGCGATGGCCTGGTGAGCTGTTCAGGGTGTACCCTGCCTTTACCCGGAGTCGGCAGCGATAAGTGCCAGCCTCCCCGCGACCCTAATTAGGATTAAGCGGCTTAGAAAATAAATAATTGAATGAATTCTTACATGAATGAGTCTTACACTGACTGCTTTTTAGAGTCCTGGACCTGTGTAACTGATTGAAGAATAGAATTACCGGGAGGTTCTTCATTTAAATAATGATCTTGAGCATCATCACTGTAGATAATATTAATATGTACTTTAGATAATAGTCTTGTGGGTTTTTGTTGATGTGTCTTTTTGGCATGCATGACTTCATACAGCTTTCAAAACAACACACGTGGCATGTAGCGTTTTATGATTATGGAGTGCCCGGGCAGCTTCCATGGATTACATTATGAGTGACTATTGCTCCGGGAGTAGCAGTATGCAGAGAGACTAAGAGAGTGAGGGAATGAGGCTAGGCTAGACATTTCGAAGTGGCTCAGGAAGTGTGTGCGTGTGCGTGTGTGTGTGTGGGCGCGCATGCACACTTGATTGCTGAGAATGAGTGACAGCTGATATAATTAGCTTAGAGTGAAAACACCTGCGTTCCACAAGATTGCAGTTGTTTGGTAAAAGTCAACAGGGCATCATTTCTAATCAGGCCAGAGACTCTTGGCAGCTATAAAAGATGCTGCACTTTTGGTTATGATGTCAGAATTATAAAGTAATGGCCCTTAACGCATTCAGCATGCCGCCTTGAAGTGCACCGGTATGTATCAGGGCTGTCAAATTGAGGATTTAGTAGTTGAATGCATCTGAGTATTTAATGAATCTAAAATGTTTGAATGTTACAGACAGAGCAAGCACAGTAATTATGCTATACTGGCTGCTTAGACAACGACTGTGAAACTCGCAGTGAGCTCTACTGTAGATAATGGCTTATGGTGTGAAATCAGTAACAAAATAGCTGCTAATGTTATTTATTTTTATTTATTCATTGACTCATACATTACGTTGCTCAACCGCTTAATCCTGCTAGGGCCATTGGTCATTTAGGGGCAATTTGGAACAGCCTATTAGCCTGATGTGCGTGTCATACATGACCACGAACACGACCGTTTGTTAGCTCACTATGTACTGTCCATCAAAAGAAGTGTGAAGAGGTTTCGCTGACTTGCTGAAGTTGAGCAGCTACCACTAGAGCTGAAGTGCTGCTCACTGGGGAAACAGAGGCATTTGTAAGTGGAGTCAAATACACAGCTTTCCTGGGATTTTTACACCATGTTGAGAAGATGTTTCGAGGTATTGCTGGTGTTTTCATTCTTATTTGAAAGGATCATTGTACAAACATTGGAAGGATCACTGATGTCTTTCTTTGTGAAACAAAGCCACACTTTAGGTTCCTATTTCTTTTTCCCATCTAGCATCATAGACGCAGAATCTGATGTCACATGCAGAGCATGGCGTCCAAATTACGGCAAAATATTAGTTTAAAAAACTATCAGTACATGCTAATTACTATTTTACAAATCGGAGCAGTAGATTAGCCTAATATCCATGTCTTTGCACTGTAGAATAAAACCGGTGTATACTAATGAAACCCACACACACAGGGAGAGCATGCAAACCCCATACAGAAACACTCTTCCCGCGTCTGGGACTCAAACCCAGGACCTTCTTGCTGTGAGGCAGACATGCTAACCACCACACCTCTGTGCCACCCCTCACAAATTTTATTCTCTGGATAAATAACAAAAGTTATTGTCGTCTGCCGGTTTAGATACGCTTCTTCAGGGATCATAGGGAATATTTTAAGCTTCTTTATATTCTTAGGTTTATGGACGTGGACTGTGGTTCTGGTGAGACCACAGGTTTTCAGAATAGCACAAAAATGTAGGCCAATAAGGTTGAGCTTAGTTACATAATGGCTAGTTATGGCAACACAAAGCGTATTATGGGCCAAAAGTGGTCCGATGGTAAACAGCCGGTCTTTAACATTTTTTTAAAATGGCATTTAGATTCTGGGCCAACATAACATCCCAAATGCAACCAATGTTTGTGTGGCATTTCAATTTTGGGCGGAAAATGTCCCAGCTGTACACTCAACTCTGAAATATGATCTCATCAAGGCAATGCTTGTGCAGCCAGCTCGGGATGTAGATGGGGCCAGATGAACGGGTAAGTACGGGTCATTATTGGACCATCATTCATTCACTATCAGGGGCTTTTAAATCCCAGAGAGAAGCTTGCACAAATGTTTCCTCCGTAATTTTGTTTTGCCATGTGTGAATGTTTGGCGCCATTATTTTGTACGAAAGATAAGAGTCTTAACCTCACCTCCAACACATCCTGATGCATTCGAACAACATCAGGAAACAAACACACTTCCGATAGTCTGTCTTTTCTGTCATTTTTATTGATTTGAATTCTCTCGGGCGGAACGTTGCGTTGTGGTTAGCATATCCGTAGTGCATGTTCTCCCCATGCTTGCGTGGGTTTCCTCCAGGTACTCCAGTTTCCTCCCGCATTCCAAAGACATGCACAGTTGGCTAATTCCAGCATCTGGGGAGCTGTTCAGGGCATACCCTGCCTTTGCCCAGTGTTGGCTGAGATAGGCTCCAGCCTCCCTGCGACCCTAATAGAATTAAGTGTGTTGGCAAATGAGTGAGTGAATTCTCTTGATGGTTGCCAATAATTCTAGGTTCGGGCTGGACGTTATTAATCAATGGAGGTTCTTATGTGGATATTATGCGTAAGTGTGTGTGTGTGTGTGTGTGTGTGTGTGTGTGTGTGTGTGTGCTCTATTGTTAGGACCATGTGGTGTCCTTCTGTTTCTGAGCACTGTGAAGGTAAGCACTGTCCTCCCACACCCGTCTCCTCAGAGGAAGGCTTATTATATTCAGAGGTGTGTGTGTGTGTGTGTGTGTGTGTGTGTGTGTAAATTGTGCACTGTGCCTCCTTGCTGAAAAAACACACAGATTCTCAGCAGAACTGATGCAGCTTATCAGTATAGAAACCACTCCAGAGTTAGAGTTTGTACATTTGCAGGTGGTGTGTCCAACATTTACTTCTTTGTCTTTACGGCTAGATTTATGTCCAGAATCTATTTTAGTTTCTTTTGTGCCTTTAGGGCTGTTGGACAGAATAGCTGAAGAGAATTAATAATGCGTACCTCAAGACAAAGCAGTGAGATTGAAAGCATTCAACATATACGTAACTAGATTTGTATTTTTTAATGTATTTTCTCTCCAGTCTTCTGGCTCTGGATCATAGTTCTTTTTGTTTCCGTTTGCGTCTGGTCTCCATGCCTACCATAGCACTCTAATTCCTAATTTTCTTCTTCATATTTCCATTCATTTCATTTTTCCAGCTTCTTAGCAGCTTGTCTAAGCATCTCCTCATTTTCTTGTCTTCCCCACTTCCTCATCAGCTTTCCAGTCTCCGGCTTCCTATTCGCCAAATCTAATTTCTTTTCCTTCCTGTTAATTAATCTCTGTTTTTTTGTCTCTACTTCTGTCTCCAAGTCTTACTAATTAAATCATCTTAATTCCTTGTTTCACGTCATTGTTTCATTATATTTTCCAAACCGGTTAATCCGTTATCAGGGTTGTAGGGAGGTTGAAGCCCATCCCAGCCGACTCCGGGCAAAGCTAAGGCACACCCTGAATGGCTCGCCAGACTATCGCAGGCCTAATCGTTCACATTTACACCTAGGGGCAATCGAGAATATCCAGTTAGGCTAATATGCATGTCTTTATAGTACCTGGAGGAAACCCATGCAAACACAGGGAGAACACACAAGCTTTACACAGAAATGCCGTCTCTGGCACCGAGCTGGAACCCAGGACCGTCTTGCTGTGAGGCTGAAGTGCTCCTTTTTCTGGGGGTACATTTAACGGTTTTCTACGGTTTATTGTATACAAAGGAGTACGTCTGTCGTGCTTTTTACACCCGGGCCTACTAGCTCACCTCAGCCAGAGCTTATTTGGGGTTCTGTAGCATAAAGCGACTAGGAGATCTACTCCATGGGATGCTGGTCCATAACAGATTACCTTCCCAGTATTTTTTACTGGTACCCATTCATACTGCTGGGTGAACAGAGGGACACTTGTGGTTAGAACCTTTTCCAGGTGTTTTAGCACCCTCTCGATCATAAGCCCAGCACTCTAATCACTAGACCACCGGCGCCACTACGAACAAAGGGGGTATATAGGAGTCACCCTGTCTGTCCATCCCTCTGTCCAGGGAAGCTTGTAAGCACCATTCTTCCTACGCCGCTTCATTGGTGTTGATGAAACTTTACACAGATGTTGTGTACCACCTGAAGATGTGCATGAAGGTCAATAATCCGGCTCTGATATTTTAAAGAGGAGATCATTCAGCGATTGTGTCCGTTGTGTTGAAGAGGTGGGTTATAGTGGGTTATATGTAGTGAGTTTACTCACAGTTCCAATTTGCTAACTTTCTAACCTCTCACGTCTCTTTACTTCCTACATACAGTATTTTTACTTTCCAGGTCTCTTAGAGTTCTACTTTCCTAGATTCTCACAAGCCTCTGAATACTGCTTTCTTTCTTCAAGGTTTTTGGCTTCCTTGCCCCCTACTGTCTCCTTGTGTCATACTCCAATTATTTCTGGTTTCAGCATCCTTATTTTCTTATCTCTTAGTCTTTAGTCCTTTGTGCTGTGAGACATCGTTTGTGCTCATTTACTATAAAGAAGATGCTCTGGATACAGTATTGTGTATGGCAGCCATTGCAGACATGATATGTTATAGTGAGGGAACTTCACTGCGAACCATCGATACACAAAGAAATGGAATGTTATTGATTACCCAGCAACCTGAGTTCAGAAATATTAAATGTGAATGCTGTACTGTATTTAATCTAACAATAACAGGCACCTGTTGAGTTTAGTGACATTTTTCTTCACATTCATTCATTCATTTATTTTGTAAGCCGTTTAAACCTAATTAGGACCGCAGGGAGGCTGGCGCCTAGCTCAGCCGACTCTGGATGAGGGAGGGATACCCCCTGGACAGCTCACCAGGCCATCGCAGGGCCAAAACATATACAGCCACTCACACCTAGGGGCAATTTGGAACAGCCAGTTAGCATACTGTGCATGTTTTTGGCCTGTGGGAGGAAACCCACAGTTTTTTCCCTCACATTTTGATGTGAATTTAGCTGCTCCTGTATCCCCTCTGATAAAGAAATCTTTATGCATGTAGTAGTTAGTGAGGCAACAGTGTTCATCGCGTGTATGCTGAATTTACAACACACTAAAAGCAATGATGTATTGGACTCTCCAGACTATAATTTGTCCAGTGAGAATTCAGACAATGCTTAGAAATAGTCAATGCAGCTGTTGCAAATGTCGCCGGAAGATAAACTGTCATGCTGCTGTGAGAATGAAATGAATATTCAGTCAATTAATACTCGAAAGACATTCGCAGACCGGAGAGAAATTTGCACACCAGAGAACACTGAAGGTCAGAACAGATGCTGACATGACATTGCTTTCAGATGGCTGTTAAAGGCTGTGACAGAGTAACCATGGCAATCAGACAAAGGGGTGGAGCTAAACAAAAAATGATGGCGAGAAGCAAAGCGGCACGTTTAAATAAGTTTTAAATGATTCAACCTACACGACAATCAAACTCATCAAGTTACAGGACAATCCTTTTGTGTTATATGAGAAGAGAAACATTTGTTCGTTTTAATACTGTTCAGGATTCCTTCATGTAAGAGCATGAGAGGATAATGAGGGAATGATGTGCTGCCGAGTGCTTAATAAGAACAATGATAATAATAATAATAATAAACTATTTTTCCAATTTATTTTTTGCCAATAAACTATTTTTCTTGAACTTTTTCAGTAGTTAAATCATACTAAAATACACGATACATTAAATGGTATTGAATAATTGGTCGGTTTGAATGTATGTTTCACATATTTAATTACCTCAAATCACAGCTTTACTTCTGACTTGCACTGATATGTAAATAATGTAGCTTTCTGGGTGTGGCCACACACACACACACACACACACACAGACAC
>JBCNYG010000002.1:13767070-13777563 GCA_039654305.1 Porochilus rendahli | reverse complement strand
CCCACACACACACACACACAGACACACACACACACACAGACACACACACACACACACACACACACACAGACACAGACACAAGGGATATACATTTTATTGATCTATCCACAAATATCTGTGTGTTTCGATATCATCTGCTTGAAGATTTGACCACATTTACGGACTCTCTACCACAGTCTTGTGCTTATTCTCCTTGATCAAGTCTATGAAAATGAGTTGGTTTTCTTGAAGCAAACCTCATAATCCAGACATGTAACGGACTGCTTCAAGCATCATGGTTTGCTTGTATATATATATATATATATATATATAAGCACATAAAGCTGAACCATTTAGTAAATACAATGTGCTAAGACCACATGGGGAACACATTGGGTTAAAACACAAGTACCGGTATAGACGAAATTCCATTTAAGCTCGGCACACGCTGCACCTGAAGGCTATGGTTTTTGAAAGGTGCCACAAATCATAGCGTCTCAAGCCTCGGAGTGCAAAACGCTGCAGCCATTTCATGTTTTCGCTCCATGCAAGAAATACAAATAATTTGATATTTGCTTGCGTCGGATTTACAGGCATCTCCACCGGTGGTTTTGCTCGCACATCAGCCATTTTCAGTCCGGCGTTGTTTGAAAAATGACGGCGTTGAATGAAGCACAAGTCAAAGCTGGAGCCTGCAAGTGCAGTGTGCGCCCAGCATTGCTCCAAATGTAGTTTAGCAAAGCCCTATATTTAAAGTGTACTTGTTTTGGTTTTGGTTGATGTTATACTTGTAGTCTTTAGTTACAAAGCATGGTTTCAACTCAAGAATCAAATCCTCGCACATTCGCACTGCACTTGTGGGATTTTATCAGGTTCTAAAGTGTCAGAAATTATATGAGGAAATCTGAGATCGTTTTACACTTGGGATTCAGACTAATGCTAAAGTATTAGCAATGAGCTTTTCTTATTAGTCTCGTAGCTCCAGTGGGAAACTAAAAATAAAACACACCTTATCCACCCTACACGTGTTGGCTCATTGTAAAATAAATGACGTTCCTTTCTTTTTTCTTTTTTTTCTTTTTTTTTTCTTTTTTGCATTTAACTTAACTCTTAAAAGCATGTTAGTGTCCTTTTGACAGACTCTGTATTTTATTGCTTTAAATGCTTTTATCGCTTTAGTGACATCAGGCTTTAGCAAATTACATTGGTTCTGTTCCCCCCAGAATTCCGATTTCTGTGTTAGAGCAGATGTTTTTCCTCCTTCTGAAATGATTTGCTGTCTGGTTGCTGTGGCTACGAGTCCTTAGCTGTCGTTCTATTTTCTTACATACGACTGACATTTATTTCAGCAGGCCCGAGTACGGGGCTAGAGATGGATGAAAATAGAGGTCTGTATGAGGATATAGTATGTGTGTGTGTGTGCGTGTGTGCATGCGTGTGCTAACCTGTCGCTTCGGAAATTATATGTCGTATTTGATAAGAGTGTGTGTTTGGATTTTATAATTGTAATTTATAAAATTCAACTTGTTTGTAATGTTATTATTTCAGCTATTAAGTGACTGGTTCACTCAGGTTTATTTCCGAGGCTCTTTCCTGGTTGGCAGCATTTTTTGAACAGTATTTGTATACAACCCCTGGCAAAAGTAATGGAATCACCACATTTAGAGGATTCATTCATCATTCATTCATTTTCTGAACCGTTTATTCCTGATTAGGGTCGCGGGGAGGCTGGCGCCCATCTCAGGATGTTGATTCAAATATTTTTACTTCCCAGCAAATCAAATCAAGCATCACAAATGTGAAGCAAAACAACGTTTATTCAAAGCTAAATATTCTGGCTTCATGCAAAAAGACTTTGAACAATTGTAAATAAATTATTTATGTCTATGTTTTCTTTTTTTTATCTCATGCAGGGGGTTTGGGAAATCATCAGCATCCAAAAAAGCCATTAGTACTTTGTTGCTCCTTCCCGAGCCTAAATTCTATGAGGCATGGACTTCACTAATGAAAACAAACATTACTCATCAGGTTGGTACCAAATTTCTCAAATGGTTTCTGAAGGATCAGCTTTTCAGGATGGAGCCGCCATGGACCATTTTCTTAAATTTCCACCATAAATGTTTATTCAGATTAAAATCTGGACTGGTTGCTAGCATTGAGCTGATCTGCCTTTCATGAAGACTGCTACTCTGCTCTGTGACATGATGCATTATTATTTTAATAAATGATATTCATCACCAATTTGTTTTTTTATCAGTGGAATAAGAAATGCCCGAGGAACAAAATAAAATGCTCTTTATAGAAAGACCTGCCTAGTGCTCCAGGCTCTGGATCCACCACACCTCGTCCAGGGTGACTTCAAATGGATATAAATATGTCAAAATATTTCACTAGATCACTAGATCACTACTCACTAGATCACCTGACCTGTCTCTGTCACAGTAAACATGTGTAAATATAAACTATTTTTTTATTTGCTTTTTATGTTTTCAGGTTAGAAACAAGGTGCTGGGTTCGAATCCCAGGTTCGGGCGTTTCGGTGCGGGGGTTGCATGTTTTTTGAATGTGCTCGCGTGGGTTTCCTCCAGGTTCTCTGGTTTTCTCCAACTGTCCAAAGTCATGCACAGTAGGCTAATTGGCTGTTCCAAATTGCCCCTAGATGTAAGTGTGACTGTGAATGCTTATGTGTGTGTGTTGGCCGGCCTTTAATAACCCAGTTCGACGATGTTCCATTTAAGAGACTGTTCAACGACATCCACCTCATCCTTGGTGAATAATTGTTAATTATCTTCCTGGTAAATATGGAACTTCTCAGACACCATGGGAAGTAAACTAGAACTAGACAGGATTTTTTTATAGCTATTACAACTCATATTAGTGCATCACTTCTATTTATTATTTTATTACTACTAGAGATGAGATGATACTTCTGTAGTCCATTTGGCAAGATGCTATTTAAGTAAAGAGCCCCTTATGTGCAGTGTGCATGCCCCTGAGACAAAGTGTGTTCATTCAGTATAATGACAGGTGTCTTCTAATGTCATCTACTGTGTATGAAAAGGAAATAAAAGAGTGCCCTAAAGGTAATCCAGTAACTAAGACAACGACTCTGCATTTGTGCCACCGACTTCCAGGAACATCATCTTTAGGGTCTTTCTGTGGAATGTTTATTTTAATTGAGACATTTGAATTCTCTCACTGGTCACATATTCCGAGTGTGTACTGGGTGTGTGTGTGTCATTTCATGAAATGCTCTTCTGTATCAGGCAACGCTCCCTTTGTGATGGAAAAGGTTCGAATCTGTCGTTTGTGTAAATAAATTAGTTTTAAAAAATAGATGAATTCCTCACTGAACATTTCTTTTGGATTAAAGTCAGGACTTTGACTTTACTGTTCCGAAACATGGCATACATTCTGCTTTAACCCTTCTTTAAATCAGAATGCAAAAGACTTTATTGATCCCAGAGGAAAAGGTGTGCACAAGATAAAACAATCAAAAATTTGAGATTACAAATATGTGTATACACAGAATGAACACTGTCCATTAGTAATATGTACCGTATATATACGTATATAACGTAATAATAAATGGTAGAATGTAAGGGTAAGGCAAAATGCAGACGTGTAACAGTGGATGTTGTTGCTATATGGAGGAGTTGTACAGTCTAATGGCCACAGGTAGGAATGATTTCCTGTGTTGTTCAGTGGTGCATTTAGGTGGTATCAGGCTTTGGTAGACCCGCTTGTGTGTTTAGGGTCATGGTCTTGGTGCATGACCCTTATTCTCATGAGATTCAGTTCACAGACAGTCCTGAAATGTTTCTTGAGAATTTGTTCATATAGAATTGAATGAGACATCAGTGATCGTAGGTTGTCTTAGCCCAGATGCAAGAAAACAGGCTGAAATTACCACCATGTTTCACAGATGGGAGAATGATTTTATTCTGGAATGCAGTGTTTTCCTTTCTCCAAACACCCTGCCTCTCATTTAAAACCGGAAGAGTTTTATTGTTCCCGTACAGGGGGACTCATGAACATTACCAGTAACCAGTGTGAGGGAGGCCTGTTGTTTTGAAGAAAAGCTGGGCTCCTTTGTGCCTGTTAAACACAGCGCTCGTGGAGAGCTTCCTGTTGGTTATTGACTCTTGGAAAGGGCAATAGGGATCTTGGATTTTCTTCAGGACTCTGACTGTGTAGTCCCGTTGCTTGAAAACACCTGACTCTAATTTCACCTTCAAATTACCTGCTACTCCGTGAGGGTTACATACTTTTGCCACATACAAAGATGTAACATTGGACCATTTTCCTGTAAATGGGTCAAGTTTTTTTACTTCTTTTTAGGACTTGTGTGAAAATCATTTGATGCTTTAGGTCATATTTTTGCAGGAATATATATTACATTTCTTTGCCTTTCAAGCACTAGTGAGCACAGATAGTTGGGTGGACAGTTAAATAGATCATTTTAACAACTGTATTTATATAGAAGTTTACAACAGCCAGGAGGAGCCCAAATTGCATGACAGAAATGAGAAAGATAAATTAAACATAAAATCATCATAAGATCAATATCAAATCAACATAATACCAGAGTCACAGCAGGACTGAATATAAAAGGCCACGCTAAATAAAGGTATCACGTTTGCATTTTAAAAGTGCTGGGCCAGAGATACAGTAGATGGAGGGATCGTTTCCATGCAGCAGTATTAGGTATAGTTATTTTGGTACAGTGTGGTTGTACAGATCCACTGAAAGAAAAACAGAACATCACAAAAAGAAATGTTGTGATCATCAAGGGTTTCCTCATTAGGGGTGTAAAGGGTTTATAGAGAAATGTTTGAAAGATAAAATTCTTTATCGAATTTGTTTTACTATGTAAAGATGCTTTGCGACAGTGTAGATAGTGGAAAGCTGTATACAAATAAAATTGTATTGAATTGAGCTGAATAATCTCTCAGAAATGGGGAAAATAAGGGAAAACAGCAGAGAAACCAAAATCATTGGTCAGAGTTCTAGTTCAGTGGATTCAGACAGTTAGGGGGCGATTTCAGTTACAGAAGGAAATTTAGTTTTAATTCCACGATCAGATATCAACCAGACGACAAGGCACACTCTTTATTCAAAGTTTAGTTCCTGTCAGAGCTTCTTCCTCATATTGTCACTGGAACTTTTTACTTCCACCAACACATTTAGTTGCTATGACAACAGAAGACAACAGTATATATATATATATAATTTACTGGTTGAGATTTAATTTCCTGTGTAGGTCGATGTTTTTCAGTTTGTTTAAGTATTTTTGAAATGTACTTGAGGAACCGCAAACTAACTTGCTTAAGGCCCCCAAATATTCTGTATAGGCGCTGACACCAACACTTTTAATGTGTGTGTGTGCGTGTGTATGTGCGTGTGTGCGCGTATAAGTGAAGGCGGCTTTGCTCTAGCAGATGGAGCAGTGCTGTGAGCAGCAGGCAGAGCTCTATGCTTCTTTCAGGCCCTCTGATCCATGATATAATAGATCAGAGAGCAGAGGGTTGTACAGAGGATTGATAGTCCAACACAGTTCTCCTGCCCTCCTCTGCACAGACATAGTTTTAATAATAATAATAATAATAATAATAATATTGTATAATTATTATTATTATTATTATTAACCAAATAATATTCATGACCAAATTCCATTAAAATATAAAAGAGATTGGATATCTGTTCACTTGTTTAAAGGGGAAATCTGTGGTTCTGTGAAGTTCTGAATGTTACTTATGTAGGTAAAAGTGTTTTTAATAAAATAGATTAAGTCTAGTCACATGTTTAATAGTTTGTTCAGTGCAAGCACAAAAATATGAACAGGCGTGTTTTTTTTTTTTTTTTCACTCATCACAGACACACACACACACACACATGGACAGCCAGACATCCCTCCAAACACACACAGGAGCTCGGCTGTAAAATAATGTTAATTCAGTGTTGTTTGGATGTTTTTCAGTAAAAAAGGAAACAGCTTGAAAAGTTTCCAGAACAAAAACTGCTTTATTATGTTATGAATAATATTAGGTCAGTTTCAGTGTCCTTGACGACTGTTATCACGCAACGCAGTGAGGCATAACAGCCAGTCAGTGCTGTGAGCTGTTTGGGCACCAAATGGATGCTGAACAGCCATGAAAGATCAACTCTGGTTTCTCAAGTATGGCGCGCTGCTTGTGGGGCAGTTACAAAATTGTGTTACGCTACAAAATTGTCTTTCTTGGATGTCAGTATTAGATGTTTAGCTCAGCGATTATAAAATCACTCTTTGGTCTGGATGCTGTTTTTGGTCCGGATGATGTTTTGGTTCTGTTACGTCCACCACGCTCGTTTTTTTGGTGAAGCGACATGCCTAACCAGGCAGGACAGAACGCTTTTAAAAGAAAAGGAGATGTACAAGCTTTTATACATTTCTGGTTCAGGTTTCAAATTTTTGCTTTTTATTAGAAAAAGTGAAGAAATGAAGGAGAAAGCATAAATTGTTTTTGCACATGAAAAAACAAGAAAATACTTGTTTGTTTTATTTTGTAGAGAGAGGGAGATAGAAACAGGGCACAGCAAACAATGGAAATAAGTTCTGGAGATCACTTTTGTTGTGTTACAGTTTCATCTGTACTTCTGACTTTCTCCAGTTTTTCAGAGCATACACTTCACATGAATCCTCCTGCAGTTCATGGCTCTGGGCACCAATCCAGTTTACCGCTTCGACGTAATAATCAGTCATGTTTATAGTATTTGGACTAAAGACTGTGTTACATAGGTACTAAACAGAACCGCAAAGCAAAAAAGTATCTATTTTACAGAGATAGTGTGGATTTTTGGTCACTCCTTATCTCAGACCTGGAGGATTTATTTATATACCACATCAATTGTGGCATGCTTTTCTTACACACACATGCTCCTGCCTCTGTTCCGAGTGGCTGAGCCGCAGTAATGACACTGACAGAGTGGAGATTAGGGCTCTTGGCAGTCGTGATGGTGAGTACACAGCAGGCTGGAGTCCACAACGCCAAAGGATGCATGCACGCACGTGCACACACACACACACACACACACACACACACACACACACACACACACACACACACACACACACACGTGCATGCAAATGATTCATATAGTTCCCTTTGTACATGCAGTAATTGTGAGCTGTGTGTGTGTGTGTGTGCTTTCCAGATGGTAACTCAGCAAGATACACACACTTACACAGCTAAATACACAATATACACACACACACTTAGCTACATACTCTGATATGAACGTGAGGAAACCCCGGGAAGCAATTGATACCATAATCCTTTTCTCTCAGCGTCTCTCAGTGTGTCTCCGTGTGACATGCCTTTATCTGTGCATCTGTTATTAGCTCAGTTCCTGTCGCCATCTTGACCTTTTTTCTTTGTTAAATATCATCCACACAGTATTTGTGCTTCTGATTTAAAATACCATTTTATTTACAAGACAACATAAGAACAAATGTGTACTCAACTTACCTCCGAAATGGGAATTCTGAGCTTGAACCTACGTTAGAAAAAATGAAACATCAGTGCATTTAAACTTCATCGTCGTCTCATGGAAGCAACTTAGACAGATTGATTCAACAAGCAAATGGGTTTGTTTAATAACTGTTTGACACCAAATACTTGTGAGTAAAAATCACTGACTGTAGAAACACAGACAGCATTTAAACATCAAATTATTCGATAGCAAAGGATAAAAAAAAACGTACGTTTTAACGCTGTAACCGAACATCACGCTCTGTGGAAATGTGAGGATTTCTATTCATTCATTTTCTCCTGATACTGTATTATTCACTCAAGGGAAGTTATTGCCTCTGCATTTAACCCATCCAAAGTGAGCACACACATACACACACACACACACACACTCACACACACACACACGTAAACAGTGAGTACAAACGTCAAGCATTTGGGCACCCAGCAAGCAGTTGGTGGTTAGGTGCCTTGCTCAAGGGCACATTAGCCATAAATGTGGAGGAAGGGAAGGTGCCGCTCACTCCCTCCGCCGCGTCCTGTTTTTCCTGCTGGTTTGGGAATCAAACCAGCGACCTTTCGATTCCAAAGCCGCTTCTCTAACCATTAGGCCACAGCTGCCCCCGTTTTTTATAATTTTCAGATATTTATAAGAAAATCAGTCACGCATTTCCTCATTTTATATATATATACACACACACACACACAGTAGGTATAAAAACACTTCATCAATAAGGTTTACACATTTCTTTAGCATTTTATTCTAAAATCAAAAATCTATCTCCCACCGCAGTAATAATCTGCTGTATCTCAATCTGCACTCCTGAGACTTCCAGCTGCTTTGGTGCTGAATGGTCACATTTGTCTAATCCATTAAGCAAAGCTTTGCCTAAACTTTGCTTAATGTACAAAAAGTGACTATTTATTTAAAGTTAAGAAAATCTAGTTTGTTTACAGGTGCTGCTGTGAGCAGACACGTTGGGTTTCACTTACTGAATATTTACAGGAATTTTGTGGTGCAAGCTTTAACTAAATGCAGCAAAAGTTCCTTTAGTCAACATTGTCCTTTTTTAGAAAGAATGATTCCATAAATATTTTAAGGACAAGTTGTGTAGTAATGTAATGCTTTATGTTTTATACATAATATATAGCTTGTCTAGTGCTTAGCACGTCCGCCCCAAAGCAAGAAGGTCCTGGGTTTGAGTCGTGGGCTCGGGCCTTTCTTTGTGTAGTTTGCATGTTCTTTCCGTGCTTGTGTGGGTTTCCTCCAGGTACTCTGGTTTTCTCCTACAGTCCAAAGACGTGGCTGATTGGTTGTTCCAGATTGCCCCTAAATGTGAATGTGAATGCTTGTGTGTGTTCCTCTGTGATGGTCTGGTAACCTGTTTAGAGTGTAGCATGCTCCAGCTCCCCCACGACCCTGATAGCGGAATTAAGAGGTTTGATAAAAGAGAGAGAGAGAGAGAGAGAGAGAGAGAGACTTAATATATTCTGATAATAATGACGACCCATGATGAAAGATTAGGGCATTGTCTTTGTAGGTAGAATTCTGATTGGTGAGAAGCTCTTGAATAATATTGTTTAAAATCACATCTTGGCCAGTTGCAGGTATTTCATGTTATAAGTGTTAATTTATCTATAAATTACTTTATTTATTATTTATGGAAGGAGCCTTCAGTGTCGGCCTAATCAGAAGGAAACTGTTCAGGATAGAGGGTTTTGTGGTTGCTTGGTAACAAGCTGCACTTTTTCTCTAATTAATTTCCATCGAGATAAAAACAAACAACTTTTTTATTGTGAACTTGTTTTGCAGAAATTCCACACCACTAAACGTAACAAGAAATAAAAGGTGTTATTCTTTAACTGGCTCTATTTTGGTCTTTGCCACTTTGCCAGCATTTTTACACTCAGTAATAAAAGAGAAATTCAGGCCTGGGCTCGGAGGGTATACCTTAAGATGACCTTGGAGAAATGCAAAAAAAAAAAATTCTCCTGCTTAATCCATCCTAAAACTAATGAATTTTTAATGAAAAATGGAGGGCAAAAATAGGACTAAAATTGGTACATGAAAAGCTAATTAAAAGCGAGTGTGTTTCTTGCTCTAAATTGTCTTCTATAGCGCTGTAAATAAAGTTGTGTTATGTTTAATAATAATAGTCGTTGTCCTAATTCAGATATTCAGCTTATTTACGAATCTGCAGTGTGATCTGAGGTTTCGTGTGCAACCCATGTCATCCACTCACATTACACACAGGACCTGATCATTCAGACCCAATTACATTGGGAATGGTTTTGCAATAGCAAGAATTTATTTTCAAAAAATAAAATAATAAAATAGTAGTGAGTCAGGGTTAGCATTGACTGCTTAATCAGCCATGCAGAAGTATATTACAACATCTGGGAAAGAGTGTCTTTTATTTATAAAAATTGTGCTTCTCAATTTGCTTATTAGGAATAAAAATTTGTTAAAATTTGAGCCCAGGGTGACCGGATTTTTTGTGTGTGATGTGTTTTGTTTTGTTTTTGTTGTTGTTTGTTGTTGGTTTTTTATTAAATTTTTTTAGTTTTGGATTTAGGTACCAGTTTACCAGAAACATCCTGTAGCATTGGCATATGGGTCTGATCACAAAACCGGCACTGTCAAGTAGTCGGCTCTTGGAGGTATGCAAATCTGACAGCCAACAAAAACAGGAAAAATATAAGTCTTTTATTAACTGCAGTACATTTTATCTGATAAATATTCCTTTATAATTTGAGTGCATTGAAGTTGAAGATGGGGGCAGTGGTGGCCTGGTGGAAGGGTGTTGGATTACTGATCCCAAGGTCGGGGGTTGCAGTCCCACTATCAGCGGGTTCCCACTGCTGTCCCCCCAGTGCAGCTAACTGGGTTATCAAATGCCAGCCATGCCTCTCACTGTCTGTGGTGAGAGGCATGTAAAAGAACCATTGCTGATTTTTATCAAGAGTAGATTGCGTAGACATCAGCGTGTTTCTGCCCTTGGA